>JAKSZP010011259.1:0-34820 GCA_022478985.1 Massospora cicadina | reverse complement strand
CTTTTGGGTTCAAATGAGAATTGACCGGGGACTTTTGGCTGATAATATTGTCATTATTGCTTAAAATACTTTTTTTAGTACTAGATGGTCCCAACCCGAGGGGGGGATTCATTGATGTATTATTGCTTAAAATACTCTTATCACAATTCTGAAATTTTAAATGTCTTACATTTCCCTTTTCAGCCTATTTTAACCCAAAACATACTTTTCTTGAGGCCAGGATGGCAATTGTCTAAAATAATGACTGTGACAGGGCAGTGCTCACCTAAGTTTTCATCTCAAAATACCCAGTTGGTGAAGGCAGCCATTCCCTTTCCTTGCACATCCTTTTCCCCAGAGCGGCCTTCCTCAAGTGTTTCTAAAACCTACTACTAAACCTATACTCCCTTCTCAAGTGCCAATCGCCCCCACTAACAATGGGTTAAATGAACAAGTCCTAAAAGCTAAACCGCCTGTTTAACAAAAATGCACAGACAATGATCAACATAAAGCTGGAATAGTTAAAGCATCCACCTCCATGACTCTATCTCCCTCAACCTCTCACCCAGATAACTCTAGTCTCAAACCTGTCTTCATGAGGCAGCACAAACCCCCTACATATGAAGGATGAAAATCAAGACTTGACCATTTTACGCCACCCCCATAATTTAAGAGGTGGAGGAGCAAACCCAGGACCTATCACGCCATAAGGGGAGTCCTCAAACTACCTCACCTCATATAGGCTCCCTAACATGCATTGATTACCCCTCTGATGACGAATCTGAAGGGGGTAGCAAAGATATGGGTCATTATAATTTTAGGATCCCCAGGTGAAGTGGATGTACTTGTCTGATTGAACATGGAGAGATTGGATTGGGCTAAAATCCCCCATCAAACTTATCTCTGGCAAGTGTTGTGGGGTCTTGAAATTAATGACACGACTAGTGACGCCGACCAGCTCATTGCCTCATTAATTTTATATAAAAAGCAGGTCCACACATTACAATTCCATTAAAGACAAATACCCTGAAGCTGCTCATAAACTTGCGCCCACTTTCCGTATTAAGGAAGTTCTAGCTCTCTCCCTAACCTTGGGGGGACCCTAACCAAGGTGGAGGTTGTCATCAACGGAGTACAGGTCTTAGATATCCTTGACAATGGTTCTCCAGTGAAAGTTTTTTCTTCCAAATTAATTAAGAAGATCAAGCTGGTCCCTTAATTGGAATATACCTAAGAGTCTGGGACTGCCAATACAAACAACACTTTCGCCATTGAGGCGTACTCCTCTCTCCCCATCCAATTTTGAAAAGCTTATCCTGTCATCCCCAGCGTTGGCTTTAGCTAGTACCACTTATGACCTGTCCATTATACTCAATTTATACTTGAGTACAACGGGATCATTAACCTGAAGCAGGGCTATCTCCCCCTGTAAATTACGAAGTTCCCTTGTTTCTAACTGATAATGAGTTTAATAAAAAGATTACACTTTCTTAATTGGTTATCCTTCCCCAGAACTAACATTGGATTATACTACTTAGGGGCGGAATACAAAAAAGGTACTAGAATCTGAGAACGTGCTAGATGGCATCCCTTTTATGCGGCAGAAGAGATAGTGGTTAAAGCAGTTGAACATAAATTGATTGACACCAAGCTTACCTTGCAGATCCCCCACAACTGCCTATTGCACATCACAAGTATTAATGGTATAAGCCCCTTTATAGCCTTGAGTGTTGCCAGGTGTATTAGACCCAGCTTACCAACGTCCCATTAATACCTTGCTAGGGAATCTTACCAAGAAGGACATGGTCGTAAGTATGCTTCAGGAGATTGGGAAAGGTCTACTGATATCTATTGAGGACATCCACCAAATCCATTGCATTGGTTCTATGTTAGACATGGGCTTACCTGCAGATCAGTTGCTATGCATCTTGCCTTGCGTTCAAATTACTGATAAGCTTACCCTCACTGAGCTTGAAAAAGTCCACGTTTTACTGGAATCCTACAACGACATCTTCTCTAAAAAACAATACTAACTATGGCCACATGGAAGATTGGAGCCATACCATCAATGTTGGTGATGCCCATCCTATTGATAAAATCCCTATCAGAAAGCAAAAGTTAAGGGGCTCCAGATGAGGATGGAGCTTAAGCTTTTAGTGGACGTGGGGTTGCTGGTGCCTTCTCAAATTACTTGGTCGTCTCCTCTCTTGCTGATAAAGAAGAAGAAAGGAGGTCATTTGGTGGTGATGGACTACCGCAAACTAAACAACCTCACCAAAAAGGATAGTTACCCTATACCCTGAATTGACGATGCTATGAATCAACTTTCCAGATCCAAGGTCTTCTCCTCCTTGGACCTATCTAGTGGACACGGCATATGGACCTTTCTTCATTGGATCATGAGAAATGTGCCTTTATCTGCAGTGAGGGCCTATTATAACCCACCGCTACCCCAAAGGGTTGTGCAATGCGCCTGCCACTTTCCAGTGGGCCATGGATCACATTCTGCAAGATATAAATTTGAGTTGTGTGATCTATACCTTGACGACATCACTGTATTTTCTAAAAACCTTCAACAAGCATCTCACACATTTGAAGGAAGTGTTACAACGCCTGAGGGCCTCCAACATAAAACTGAAGACCTTTATGTACGTTTATCAAAAGAAGTTGAATTTTATGGGACACGCCATCTCCTAAGATGGGTTCCAACCTCTCTATTACAAGGTTGAAGCTATAGCCAAGATGCCTGCACCAAAAACTCTATGCAACATCCAGGTGTTCCTAGGCATTATGGGGTACTACCATCAATTTATCCCAAAAAACGCTCAGCTCAGTGAGCCACTCGTATGTCTTTTGGCCAAAAACACTCCTTTCCATTGTATAGTAGAACAAAAGGCTGCATTTGAAACACTAAAAAAGTTGTTGCAGAAACGGCCAATCCTTCGCCACCCCTACTATAGTAACCTTCATGCTGTTTAATGATGCCTCTAACTATGCTGTTGGAGGTATCTTGCTCATTTGGATGAGCTTGAGGTTGACCATCCCGTTTCAGAATTCAGCAAGATGCTTTCTGAGGCGGAACACAACTATAGCGTCACTGATAAGGAGTGCCTTGCCGTCTTGCTTGATGTCAAATATTACCGCCCTTTCCTATATGGGACCTCCTTTAATGTGGTTACTGTCCACGCCTCTTTGAAGTGGTTACAGAATATGAGATATCTCCTTGGGCGGTTGGTACGCTGGGCCTTGAAGCTCCAGCACTATGATCTGACCATTGAGCACTGAGCTGGGACACGCCACATGAATGTCAATGGGTTGATCCAGCTGCCTGTCCTTCACTTAGACAATGGTGAATCATAGAGGTTACATGACCTACAGTTGACCCCTGATGCGTGGGCTTATGAGGCTTAACATGTACAGAAGATACTGGATCAACACTCCTGTAACACTAAGGTGGAAAACGGGAAGTTATACAAAAAAGTAGGGGCGAATCGGTTGTCCTACCTCTGACCATCTGATCGAGTACCTGTCATTATGGAGTCTCATGCCATCCTAGGCATAGTGGAGTGCAGAAAACCTATGAGTGTGTGAAAGAATGATACTACTGGGAGGGAGTCACGGAGACCATTATTGAAGTCTTGGACGCCTGTCTGACATGTAAAAAGCAATCCAGCTTCAAAACCAAGTAATAATATAAACCATCCACTCCACAACAGCCCACCACACAATAATCTTAACTGTGGTTGGCCCTCTACCCCAAACTATGGGTGTAAATCAATATATATTTTAAGGGATTGACCACTTTACCAAATGGGTCAAGTCTGTGGCTCTTCTAGCTCTAACGGCCAAAGCCACTGCCACTTTTCTCCACCAGTACATCTTCACTCATAATGGTTGCCTTCAGGTTCTTTTCTGTGACAATGAAAAAACCTCACCTTCAGAGTAATTAAGATTCAAGCCACCTCTATGGGAACCCAGCAACTTTTATCGGCCCTTACAACCCTTCCACCAATGGTACTGTTGAAAGAGCTAATGGAATTTTGGTCTCTATATTATGAAAGATAGCTACTTCAGACCCTCTTCACTGGGATATATACCTGCCCAGTGCCCTCATAGCCTACCATATCAGTTACTAACTCATACTTAAGATGTCTCCATTCCATGTGTTGTATGGCCATGAACCTGGGGCGCCAGCTTTACTAGCAATGATGTTTATTTCAACTAGGACTGATGATCAGGATCAAGCCATGAAGAATTTAGTGCAGCACATCATCCAGTTACAGTTAGAAGTGATAAATAATTTAGCAAAAACTGTCACTAAAGAGGACCAAGCTAATAATGAGCTCTGGCCACCTCTCCCTTCCTTCCAAATATAAGACTTGGTAATCTACTATCACAACTGTATCATGTTTAGAAGAGAAAAGCTTGGGTCCATCTGGGAAGGGCCTTTTGTTATCGCTTATAAGTGAGAGGATGAGTAATCCATCAAATCCCTTGCTACCAGAATTACAATAACCAGGTCCATGGCCAGTTCTTACGCCTTTATTCACCCCCTAACACTATTGAAGGGGGTAATATTGGACAATTGCAAGTATAATATTATTAGAAGAGCATTCTGGATGAGAATAACAACAAATTGGCCAAAAGACCCTAACCAATCCTTGGTGGAACCCTTCAAATTAGGCTAATACCTTTATCAATACTTCTCAGGCAAAATAACATGAGTTCAGGTAGCTTAGTTACCCTGAATCATTAGTTGAATCAAGAGAGCCATTTGGAGGTCCCTCCCCAACTTAGAAGTAATTTAGTTCAACCTATACTGTGGAGACTGGCCCCTTTTATAGGGTTGGAGGGGGACCCACAAGGTGAAAATAATTTCACACTCAATGATTTGATCAAATATATTAAATTGGTGCCTCAAGGATATATCCTACAGCAACCAACTTTCCCTCAGCCATTCCATCTAAGCAATGTGAGTCTCTGGAGCTTTTTAAGGCAAAACTTAATATTTCCTAATTTGGCTATTCTTAGCCTAATCTAACATTTGCATGAATTTCCATTAAACTCTTGATATAGTTTATATACTAAGCAGTAAAATAATGAGAGGGTTCACTTTTTCCCCCTGGCCACAACTTAATAAAATATATATAAGCCCAACTTTTTAGTTTTATTAGTGCTTTATTATTTTTAATACAAGTGGTGCAAAAAATCCCTTGAATCAAATTGTTGGACTTTAAATTCAAAATACACCAGCGAGCATCTTTAAAACCTAAAATCCAACAAAGCAAAACTTTATAGGGACCATCTAGTACTAAAAAAACTTTATGATTTAAAGGTTGGTTAGCGAGCAGGTAAAACTGCTTCCACCCTAAGTGCAGGTTTTTAGTTCGAAACCTGTACTGGCTAGAAACTTCTCGGTGTGGTATATTTGTCCCAAGGTCGACCCATCTCGAATAATTTATATAAAATTTTGTGATTTATCTGATAGTTTAAATGAAGATATATTCTTTTGTTTATACCATCTAATAAAATAAACTTCAGATGCTAATCTTTTCTAAGTAAAAGTCAAATTAAAATGACTAGTAAATTTAGGACTACATTATGTATAAAACCAAAGATAATATGCACTATTGTTTGAATATCCATGAATAATTTGTGACAAAGTAAAAATATATTATTATGAAACTATAACATAAATGATTTATCTGGTTATATAAAGTATATAGAAAAACTTAATGCCAATTATATAAACTAAATAGATAGAATATCTGATTTAAGATTTTTATATGATAAGCAAGCATGTTATATTATTGAAACATAAGTAAACATTCTATATTAAAATTATTTGAGGTGGGTTGACCTTGGGACAAATATACCTCACTGAGAATTATTACATCTAGTACAGGTTTTGACTTTTATTGAATAAAACCTGCACTAGGGTGGAAGCAGGAATTATTCTGCTAGGCTAACCACCCTAAATAAACATTCTATATTGAGTTTTATATAGTGCTACTCAAAATCAGAGCTATTTAGTTCGACAATTTTCTGAACCAGTTATTTGTCTTGATATTATCATTAGAACAAACAATTCAGATCTCATACCAATAAAATACCAACCATGATAAACTTGGAAGATAGATACTATTATTTGTTAACCTCGCTACTCTTACTGAACAAGGCAGTTTATTTTAGTATCGAAGCTTTCAACAAATAAAATTTTGTCTTCTTGGGTAATCTAAATATATTCGACTATTGATAACAACTAAGCTTGAGTATGAATTTAGATGCTAAAAACGGAATTTTTCAAGATGAGCAGTTATAATATGTAAATCTATATATTTTTTAGTATGGGTTGAATTTTAGACTTGTAGATTTAAGCGTACGGGTAATATTAGACGTTGTTTAGTTTAAGCTGATCTTATATAATGTCATTTAAAGGAACGTTAAATTGAGTTTATAATATCTAAACAAGTTTCTAATAGGCTTGCTTTGACCAAAATTTGGCAGATAAAATTTCTAATCGACACAATATAAAGCTGCTTTATTACTAAACCCAAAGTATGGCATTTGCAATAGTTTACTTCTACTTTGCATTGGTTGGTCTCAAGGCTCTGTATGACCTTCATGCCGCATCAGTATACAAACCATCCTTTTTACAGGAACAATGTTTGGGCAATCTGATGCTGGGGCCCATAAAGAAAGATTCCTATGGATGCTATCCCTTGGGGATATCACTAGATTCCAACTTAGCTACTTGGAGCGGATCAAATGGAGACTTTTATAATTACCATAAAAAGCTACCTAAAAGTTTTTAGATCTATCCAGTAAGTACTTGAAAGAGAATCCAATACCAACTAGAGTTGATGAATACATTCAGATAAGTACTTTTATTTAATTAACTGGCCCAGAAAAGCTAACCCAGATCTTTACTTGCAAAGAGAAAAACTTTTTGCTCATTTATTTATTCCTTTTCGAACTACAATATAAATGCGAGGATTAGCTCCTATCCTGGAAACTGATGCCCAAGTATTACGCTCAGCTGGCCAATGTTACGAAAGTACTAGCACACTATTGCATTGAGGAAAATATGTCCGGCTACCTCGTTATTAATCGTATCACGTGGGTTACCAAGTGGACGCATCCAAAATTGCATTGATGTGTCCTGTTCCCCACCTCAATACTATCTCCATTACAAAGCGCCATGAAATTGAGCTTGAAAAAGGGTTACCCAACATTTTGATCTCATTAGTTATAATATGATGATACTAAATTCAATTTGATAATAATATGATATATATTTTCAAACAAACTAATTTTCTATATCTTTAAGATTTTCTAGCATAGGCTGGAAGTTTCTCTATGAAATTTACTCATGAAAGATAAATGACTTACCAATCACGCTACTTAGGAGCTACTTTGGTTACTTTTATACATAGTAAATCCAAAAACATTATATTGATCTACAAGCAAAAGTCTTATACAAAAAAATTTGATCGCTTCTGCTTTAATTAGAGTGGTAGACAGCCTCTAATAAATATGTTTATTAACAATCTAAACAAATGTTTTCAAAACTTTCTAATCTACTAAAATATTTCAACACCTTGCTTCCAAAATATAATATCTCATATCTCAAAATTCAACTAATCTATTACAGTTATAGTAATACTCCTAAGCCAGTATTACATTTTAAATGTGATAATGAGAAAATATAACTATACACAAATAGATGATACCACTATTGAGTTAATAAACTAGCTAGCATGTATTTCAGCTTCATAAAATACTAGTAGGTAACTGCAGCTTTGCCCACATTAATTAACCCTTTCAATGATTTTCAAAAAATCCTTTGTTTTTTTGCCCTTAAATTTGGCAAGAATTCCTTAACCACCATTTGCACTTTTTATAGTTTTTTAGTCCTTATCTATAATGTTTTTCAGAAAATTAAAAGTCAAATATTTTAGTAAGAGTGCTTTAGCTCATAATATGGATGAAATTGGCTGGAAAACCCTGGCTGATTCTCAGTGGAACCCTTCAAATCAGGGCGATACAATTATTAAAAATTCTCGGCCAAATAGCACGAGATTCAGTAGTCAGATTGCTCTGACCTAGAATCAGAATCAAGGGAGCTCATATGAGATCCCCCCTCATTCCATAAGTAATTTAGTCAAGCCACCTACATGGGGACCACCCCCTTTTATAGCACTGGAGTGAGTCCCCACAGGTGCAAAAATCTTCCCCAAGAGTGATTGGGTACAGTATTAAATCCTTACAATACAGACTGGTATTACCTACCATTAACCCTTCTGCAACCATTACATTAAAGCAACTTGAGTTTTGATATATTTAATAGGTCAAAACTTCATATTTCCTAATTTACATGCTTCATAGCTTATACAAAGTTCTCCATGCATCTTAATATGAAGCCCAAATTGTTTAAATACTAAGCAGCAGTCAATTAATAGGAGTCTCTCTATAACCCATAGCGCCCACTAATAAACTATATAAGAAATCAGCTTTTTGGTGTTATTTAGTTTTTATATAAGTGGTCAGCCAAGTCTCCTCAAAAAGTAGTTACTTCAGCAGTAGAGATTGCATTTCTCCTGCTTAAATTGTTGAAATTCAGGGTACCATACACCAGCGAGCAACTAAAAACCTCTGAATTTCAACAAGTGGTGCTCACTACAGGGGAGCATATACAACACAAAAACAACAAAATAACAGGAGGTTTGTGGGGTCAGTAACCCTCACAACCTCTCCACAGAAATAAACCCCTAGCTAGCAACTCTTGAACTTCAGCTGGCTAGTGCTTTATCTCGCCTAGAAAAGGGTCAAGCAGCGCTCATTGCAAAGCCCTCTTGGTGCCTCCCCTGGTATCCATAATCCCCCTTTTAGGGACAAGTTTATCTTAGTTGAGGGAAGTATTGCTTCTTTTTCTTTATGTAAGAAATTGCTATGGAAGGGGAAACGGATCATCTTAAAATTAAGTACCTCCTTCCCTGATTGAGTCGTGGCACTTAAGAGATAATGGCCCCTCACATGGCCACCCTCAGCACCTGGGCGGAGGTGAAGCAAGCACTCACTGAGGAATTCGGCCCTTAAAAAGTTTGAAAAGGCAAAAACAGGACTTTACTTGCCTTAGTCTACAACAGGTTGAATCAATCGCCTCTTTTTCTGAACGCTTTTACAATAAAGCTCAACACTTACTGCTTGCAAAGTTGCTACCCCTAGATGATACTATTGCGTCTATCTTGGCTGGCTTGGCATCCCATCCATCCGTGGCAATGCATCTCTCTTCTGAAAAAAGCTCATTTAAATCTTGTACTAGATATCAAGGAAGTCTTGTTAGAGGTGGATGATATCTATGAACTTGACCCTATGCAAGAGTCCTGAACCAAGCATCTACGCTGACTATTTTAGCATCTACAGCGGCTGCTTTTCTCTGGAAACCTGCTCCTATGGAGTTACCATCACAAACTGCTTCTTCTTCCCATAACAATAATCAGATGTGGTATAATTTTGGCAGTATCTCAGAGATACGCCAAAGGGGTTTTGCGCAGGGTTCAGCCCACTGAGCAATAGGATTAATGATATGATGATCGCTGCCCTCAGAACAAGGTAATTAACATAATAAAATTAGAGCAATTGCTCCAAAGACACTCTTTTATTTAACTTAATACAGCAGATCCCTACTTTTCCGCTCACTCTAAACAATCAACAACCTCTTCTGTCAATAATCTCATCTCACCTATATCTCAGTAACTTCAGACAATACCATTTTCTCAGCTTAGTAATTCAGTTCACTATATTTCATTAGTTACAGCAATTCTTCATTCATTAAATTCACTAATGGCTAATTTGAGGTGATTTACCGACTATTCATTGTACATCAATATTTTCTAATTGCCTCATATAGAAGCGATCTAATAACATCCTTTTAAAATTTGATATCACCTCATCTCAAGGCACTCTAAAATTGTACTCATACTCAGGCTTGGTAGATTCTACCAATTTTGCTATAATGACTTAGGTCTTATCATCCAGTCATATCAGAATCTCAACATTACACTCCCTTGACTGGATGATAAGGCATCTATTGCTTATATGCCCAGAGGAATATCATGTGTACTTGGTTTATGATCCAACCACTTGAAGGGTCCTTGATAGTATACGCATCCATACCTGTATTCTCAATAACTTTTTAATGGGCCAATCCAGATACTGGCCAACTTGTACTTCTGCCTAAATCCATGTTGATTGTGGAATAGAACCATGATACCATCTTTGAACTGGGCTAACCTAATATGCCATACTTGATTGGCAGCTTGAGCCTTAATCTTCTTGGCTAAACACAACAAGTATGCTTCAGTTTGCAATCTGATTAATGTGTCAGCTAGGGTCATAAATAACACTGGGGATAAATTCCGCCAGTATCTTCTACACAAGCGTATAGCAGCACCGGAAGATCAGGGTGTCATTCATACAGTAATTGGAAGGGACTCTTCCCTGTGGCGGAATGATAACTAATATTATAGGTGAAGATGGCGGTGGATAGAAGAGAACTCTGATCTGAGGGTCGACTTGCTACTAATTTGTGGAGTATGTTTACTAAAGTCACATTGATCTGTTTGACCATTCCGTTGGACTAGGGGTGGTATGGGGATTTCAGAACCCCATGGATGGCCATCAGCTCATTAAGCTTTGGAAGGATTTGGGAAGTAAAGTTGGTTCCGTTATTAGCGAGGATGAACTGAGGGCATCCATGCTGCTGGATAATGCATTCCATTATAAACATAGCCACTGTGACTTCCCCCAAATCTCATATCACCCTTGCTTCAACCCATCTGCTTAAGTGGTCAATTTCCACCAAAATGTACTTGGACCAGTTAGATCCCATTGGCAGTTGCCCAATGACATCCATGAAAACCATATGCCAAGCAAGATGCAGCTTCACTAACTGATATGAGGTCTTCTGGCGGAACAGCTTTTCAACTTGGCACTTATGAGAGAAGGAGAGAGTATCAAGCACATCAAAATTCATGTTTTCCCATTAATATCGAGGATGCAACAATTCCATTGTCTTGCGCACATCACCATGTCTGACAGCTCTATGTGCGCTCATGCTAATATTAGGCCATGCTGAGGGTCGTGAAAGGTTCACTGTCAAATGGCCAATCTGTTTATACAACTCATCATTCCGCTGGAAGTGTTTGGCTTGCATCTCATTTAACTCCTCTATGACTTGCAGCGGCCCATCATCATACTTACCACTAAGCATCTTATCATACATGATGTCACTTAGATCTGTCATGACTGCATTTGTTAGTAATCTTGACAAGAAGTCTGAATTCTTGTATTTATCTCCCAGTTGGTAAAAAATCTTAAAATTGTAAGCCTGCATTTTAAGGGCCCATTGGGCTAGACGCCCCTCAGTATCTTTAAGGTTCTGTAACCAGAGTAACAAGGCATGGTCCGTTACAACTTTGAACTTTACACCATGCAAATATACTTGAATTGCTTATAGGCATAGATCACCGCTAAGCACTCTCACTCAGTCAAAGTATAATTAAGTTCATGGCTATTCAAGCTTCAACTGCAGTATGCCAAGGGGTGCTCCTCCCCTTAGTCATCTTTTTGGGACAGAACTTCCCCAACAGCGGAAAAGGACACATCTGTCTGCACAAAAAATTCCTTTTTGAAATTTGGATAACATAGCACTGGAGTATTAATCAATGCCATTTTATGTGTATCAAAGGAGTGTTGACGGCGTTCTGTCCATTCAAATGAGGCACCCCCTTTTAATAACTCAAACAGCGGACCTCCGATACAACTAAAGTTGGGTATAAAGCGGCGGTTTTAGCCAACCATTCCTAAAAATACTTGTATGTTGCGCTTACTGTATGAGGTAGTCTTCTTCTGGATTGCTTCCACCCTGGCTGGTTGGGGCCACAGCCCTGTCACATCTACAATATATCCAAGGTACTTCAGCTTTTCCTTGAAAAAGCGGCATTTCCAGTTCTTGATCTTGATATTGGACTCAGCCAACCGGCAGAATACCTCTTCCAAATGGGTAAGGTGTTCAGAAACTTATGGGAGAATACATTGATATCATCAAGCTATACAAGAATGCACAACAGCTTCAAGTTGCCACGAATAGTGTCAATCGCCTGTTGGAATATAGCTGGGGCATTGCATAGCCCTTGTGGCATACAGGTCAGATATAAAGCCCTTTAGTCGTGATAATGGCGCATTTCTCCTATTCCACTATGGGTAATTTGATCTGCCAATAGCGAGATATCAAATCCATCTCCAAGAAGTAACGAGCTCATCCCAACTGGTCCATTTCATCATCAATGCATGGCAAGGGGTATGAGTCCTTCTTGATGATACTATTAAGCTTCTATAAATCTATTACTACCTGGTTGGTAACAACCTTCTTCTTAACAATTAGGACAGGTGAAGCCCATGGACTCTTTGACGGTTTGAGCATTCCCTGCTCCAACAGCTTATTGATTTCCTCCGTAATGACTTTTTCTACTGCTCTAGATTGGCGGATCAGCTGGGACCTGATGGGGGGATGATCACCCATGTTCAGTCAATGTACAATTCCACGCATGCACCCTAAATCATGGTCATTGATGGCAAAAAATCCTTTTATTTTTGAAATAAAGCGATGGCCTGATCTCTATGATTTTCTGATAGCCCTATTAAATTTTCCCACGGTACAACTGCCATTACGCTGGGTTGCGGTTCAATGGGAAGACCAAATTCATCCAGTGACCTGAACTCATGAACCTGGAGGACCTCCTCAACTGGGACCAAATGTAAATATGTCATTATTTGGTGCCGGTGGATTTGCGGCAGTCCATTCTGGAGATTAGTTACCAAGACCTTAATCTCTTCATGTCCCAGGAGTATTATGCCTGGGGCCATGTGGGGCTCAAACTGGATTGATGATAGGGCCCAATGGCCTCCCCATAGAGCCTTCTGGCACATCTACCAACAATTTGGTGTTAACTAATACTTGGTGTCCAGGGGGATGGATATAGGCCCAGAATTTCGGAGAAGTAGACCCTGATATTCATATTTTTGAAGGGGAAGGTCACGATCTTACTCATTAGTTGATGGTAACAAACATAAATCACCCCATCACCATATGTAAGGTTAATATGACCCATGTGCACCGGATCATTTGTCATTCTTCTGGAAGTAAATTAAATTGGGCTCCGCTGTCCCATAATTTTGAAGGTCTCTGCCGTCATATCAACAACAGCCCCAAAGTGGCGCATGAATGTGGTTCTGATTAACAGGTCATAGTTATCGTTTGATAGCAATATTGCTGAAGCTACAAGATAATTGACCTAAATCGTAAGAGTAGCACGCTGTAAGCTCCTTCAGAGACTGTGCTTTCCGAGCCTGCAGTCCCATACACCATATGATGTTCCACGGCAGACTTTAGTGCCAATTTCGCCTCCAACTTTGTAGACACTATGTTGATTGGGGCACTCATATCGATTATAGTGTGAACTCAGGTTTTTGCTATTACAATTTCACAGTAAGTACACTCAGAGGACGATGCATTCTGATTGTTTAAGACATGGGCATTTAACAAATCTTTTTTTAAAAAATCTTGTAATACCCTCCACAACTTTAGGTTATTCTTTAAAAATAACGTCCACAGGGAGGGCAGCGTTTACCACTTTTAAGATGGGCGCATCAGAGGACGGATCCAGTTCATCTGTAGAAAATTGATTAAACATTTGACAGTAATAAGGCTTTGGTTGCTCATGGAGTTCACCTTCTACTTTATCCTTGGGTTGCGCTTGTGTCAGTATTTTACCCCTCAAACTGGATGCTGATATATAAATGCGTCATTGTACTCAGGAACTTCCACTGAATGTACAGGGGTAAGTTCAGGTGGGACGATTTTGGTCAGAATAGCGGAGGTAGAGAGTCCCATCTTTACTCCGCTCTGGATTTTCCCTAATATACTGATCCTGCAGTAGGCAATGGACCTGACAATTGGGGAAACATCCTTGCCAGGTGTCCAGAGCAACCGCACGCAAAACAATTGAACCCAATGGAAATGCATCCTTGATTGTTGTATGATGGGCCACCCCAAAAGTTGAACTGGGGTCAAGCGGTGTATAAAGACCCTACCCAATAGTTGAACTGCTGATGGCAACTTGGCTGGGAGTGAGGCGTGTAGAGATATTAAGGCTGGGGGTTACTAAATGGATGCTGAACAGGGAGGGATAATTTCCCCAAATAAGTTGTCCGGCAGTGGAGGTGGTAGGTTTCCACTCTATATTGGGAGGAGGGAAGCTAGCGGATAGACGGCATAAAACTTGAACAAGTTTAAGCAAGGGTACATCATCCTATAAATATGGAGCCATGGTATTGAAAAGCTCATGGTATGGTTTTTCAGCGGAGTTCATTGCTATTCATACGTCAGATTTGGTTAGAGTCCCTGTAACGATTAACACATGGGCTTCCAACATAAATCAATCAGCAATTAAGATGAGGGATCATTATGCTGAAACCTGATGGTTAAGAACTCAGCCTTTCGCTAAGCCATCTTAGCAGTTCCTCCAAACAACCACAGCACAATTTCCATCACTTTTTGATAAACAATGGAACTGTTGGGAAGATAGCAAGTAACTTGGTCGGCTCTCCCACCATCAAAGGTGGATATTATTAATTTTGCTTTATGCCAATCAGAAACTCCTTCTACTACAAACTCAAATCATATAAAGAGTCCATGGATTTTCCCATCGCAATCAAACGGATGCAGCTTATAAATACAAACCTCATGCAGAAACTCTTTCTTCCATTGGAGCACATAGTCCAAGGACAGCTTAAGTTCCGCATACTTAGCTGGTGCAGCATGTTAAAAAGATTCATTGTCAGAGAAAGCCTGATGTGACATGGCCGGTAAGAAAGGAATTTTTATTGATTTTTTTGTGATTAATCAATGGACTCCCTGTAGTGAGTACCGCTGTTATAATTTTGGCGGTATCTTGGAGATATGCAAAGGGTTTTGCTCAGGGTTCAGCCCTCTGAGCAATAGGACTGATGATATGATGATTGTCATCCTCAGAACAAGGTAATTAACTTAATAAAAATAGAGTAATTGCTCTGATGATACTATTTTATTTAACTTAATAAAATACAGTGAATCCTCGCTGTTCCGTTGACTCTAAACTATCAACAACCTCTTCTGTCTATCATCTCATCTCGCCTATATTTCAGTGACTTTGGATGAAACCATCTCCTTGGCTTAGTAATTCAGTTTGCCGTATCTCATTGGTTCCAGCAATACTTCATTCATTAAATCACAATCAGCTAATTTGAGGCGATTTACCAACTATACTTTATACATCAATATCTCCTAATTGCCTAATATGGAAGGATCTAATAACCATCAATTATAATTTGATATCGCTTCATCTCAGGGCACTCTAAAATCGTAACTCATAATCAGGCTCAGCAGATTCTACCCATTCTGCTGTACTGACTTATGGTTTATCATCCAGTCATATCAGAATTGCAACAAAATGGTAATGTAAGTGACAAGGCAGTGTCCCCTTCATCTTCAGCTCAAAAGCCCCAGATGGTGAAATCAGTCATTCCATTAACTTGCCCATCTTATTCTCCAGAGAATCCTTCTAATGTGGTTCCAAAGCCTGCTCTTAAGTCTAATTCCCTTTCTTGGGTGCTAATCACCCCCACTAACAATAGGTTAAATGACCTGGTCCTAAAAGCTAAGCTGCCTCTTTCACAAAAACACACACTGAGCGACCTTATTGCTTGTGTATAAAAAGCATCTCCCTCCACGACGCTAACTCCCTCAACCTCTAATTCAGCTAACTATAGTTTGAAACCTGTCACCATGTGGCACCATAAATCCCCTAGTGTGAAGGTTAAAAATTGAGCCATGACAATTTCCAAGCCTCCCCCAAATGTTAATAAGGTGGAGGAGCAACACCGGGACCTATCATGCTATAAGGGAAGTCTTGAACCTACCTCACTCCCTATGGTCTCCCTAACCTGCTTTGATAACCCCTCTAATGACGAATATGAAAGGGGTGGCGAAGATAGGGGTGATTATGTTTTAGGAGCCCCAGTTGAAAGAGGTAACTGACCAATTGAACCTAGAGAGAGTGGATTGGGCTAAGTTCCCCCGTCAAACATATCTCCATCAAGTATGAGGGTCTTGATATCATTGACACTTCCTGTGAGACTGACAGCTCATTGCCACATTCATCCGATCTACTCAGTGTGTTCACACCCTGCAATCTATCCAAGAAAAATACCCTGATACTGCCAAAAGACTGACCTCTACTCTCCAACTAAAGAAAGTCCTCGCTCTCCCCCCACCTTGGGTGGAACCTTATCTAAAATGGAGGTCGTTGTCAATGGAGTGCAGGTTAGGGCTATCCTTGACACTGGGTCCTCTGTGAACGCTGTGTTAACCATGCTCATTAACAAAATCCAAGCTGGCCCCTGACCTAGACTACACCCAAGAGTTTGGAACTGCGGTCCCAAACAACACCCGCGCCATTGGAGCCTACTCTTCTCTGCCCATTCATTTAAAGAAGCTTCTCTTGTCAGCTCCAGCAGTGGCTTTAACCAATAATACCTACGATCTACTCATTAGACCCAATTTATGCTCGAATATGAAGGTGTTGTCAACTTGAAGCAGAGCTATCTCTCCCTATTAAACTATGAGGTTTCTCTAATTCTAACCAAATTAAGAGCTCACTAAAAAGATTAAGTTTGCATTTTGAGTGCCCCTCGTCCACCTTATACCTACACTATACAATGGCAGGACGCAACATAAGATGTTGCCTAACTCAGTGGATGCTTTATAGGGTATCCCTTTCTATTAATCTGAAGAGGTAAAAATTAAAGCAGGTGAAGTACGGGTGGTTGACATGAAAATTACCATTCAAATCCCCCACAACTGTCTATTGCACCTAATCAGCAAAGATGGAGTTAGCTCTCTTGAGCTTCAAGTCTTGCCAGGAATGCTAGACCCAGCTAATCAGAGACCAAAAACTCTCCTGTTGGGGAATCTTACCTCAATGGTCATGGCCGTAAAAAAGCATCAGGAGATTGGACGAGGTCTGCTGATACCCATTGAGGACATCAAGCAAGGCCACTGTATTGGATCTATGGCAGATATGGCCCTACCTCTTGATCAACCGTTATGTACTTTGATCACTGTTCAAATCTCTGATGATCTAACGCCTGCAGAGCTTTATAAAGTTCCTCAGTTTTTGGAGTCCTAAAGCGACATCTTCTCAACCTCTGATACCGACTATGGGAACATGAAGGGTTGGACTCACACTATTGACGTTAAAGATGCCAAGCCTATTTGATCCAAGCCTTATCAGAAATCAAAAGTTGAGGAGCTCCAGATGCGGACAGAGCTAAAACAGTTGTCAGACGTTAGGTTGCTAGTGCCATCCCAAAGACCTTGGTCATCCCCGCTTCTACTGATAAAAAAGAAGTTGGAGGTCATTGAGTAGTTATGGACTACCATAAACTGTTCAACCTCACCAATAAGGATAGTTATCTTATCCCCTAAACTGATGACGCCCTAGCTCAGCTATCCAGCTCTAACTTCTTTTCAGCCATGGACCTGGCTATTGGTTATTGGCAAATGCACCTCTCTCTCCAATATCAGGAGAAATGCGCTCTTAATTGCAGTGATGGTCTCTTCCAACCTACCTGAATACCTCTAGGGTTATGCGACGCCCCCCCCCCCGACTTTTCAGCGCGTCATGGAAACATCTTGCAGAATCTGAAGTTAAGTTGCATCCTTGTTTATCTTGATGAAGTATCGGTGATTAAAAAACCTTCAACGAACATCTTTCCCACCTGAAGGCAGTGTTTCAGCGCCTACGTGAGTTCAACATTAAGTTAAAGATCTCCAAGTGCACATTTTTCCAAAGGAAATTAGATTTCCTTGGGCACGCCATTTTTACAGGAAGGGATTCAACCTCTCCAAGACAAGTTGAAGCTATAGACCAAATACCTGCTCCCAAAACTCTGCGCAATATCCAGGTATTCTTGGGTATGATGGGTTATTACCACCAATTTATCCCAATTTCGCCCAAAAAACTGAGCCTCTTGTCCAGCTATTGGTTAAAAATGTCCCTTTTCATTGGTAAGCTGAACAACAGGCCGCCTTTGAGACAATAAAGCAATTGTTGAAAAAGCGTCTAATCCTGCGCCATCCTGATTACAATAAACCTTTCCTCTTGTTTACCAATGCTTCCGACTACATGGTTGTGGCCATTCTAGCTCAACTGGATGCTAATGGTGTGGATCACCCCGTCTCCTATTTAAGAAAGACAGCATCCAACGATTAACGTAATTATAGCGTCACTGAGAAGGAGTGCCTTGCAGTCCTGCTGGCTGTAGATTATTACCGCCCTTTCTTATATGGAGCTTCCTTCACTGTGGTCACTGACCACGCCTCCCTGAAGTGGTTACAAAATATGAAGGATCCCACTGAGAGGTTGGCTCTCTGGGCCTTAAAGCTCCAACCCTACAATATGAAGATTGAGCACCAATATGGAACCCAACATATTAACGTTGATGGTTTGACTCAGTTGCCTATCCTTCACCTGGACAATAGTGAAGCTGAGAGGCTGCACGACCTCCTTATGACCCCTGACGCCTGGGAAGACGAGGATGAACCCATCAGGAAAACATAAGCTTAACACTACTGAAATACCAAGGTGGAGAGTGGGAAGCTGTATAAGAAAATAGGAGTAAATTGGGTGCACTATCTCAGACCATCAGAGCGAGTACAAGTGATTTTGGGGTCTCATACTCTTCTAGGGCATAGCGGATTATAGAAAACATATGAGTGGGTTAAAGAGTGATATTACTGGGAGGCATCATGGAGACAATAACTGAAGTCCTTGATGCTTGTCGACCTGTAAAAAGCAATCCAGCTACAAGACCAGGTACTAGTATCAACAGACTACGCCACAGCAACCTTTCCACACCATATGTTTTGACGTGGTGGGGCTTCTACCTCAAACTACTAGGGTAATAGTTATGTCTTGGTTGTAATTGATCATTTCACCAAATGGGTTGGGGATGTGGCTCTTCCTGCTCAAACTGCCAAAGCCACAGCCACGTTCCTTCATCAGTATTAATTTTCTCGCCATGGCTGAACACAGGTCCTCCTATGTGACAATGGAAAAATTTTACCTCCAGAGTGGTGAAGATCCTCGCTATCTCCATGGGAACACAACAGCTTTTCTAAGCCCTATAACACCTCGACAAATGGTACTGTGAAAAGAGCCAATGGAACCCTGCTCTCTATTTTACAAAAAAAGCCACTTCTGACCCTCTTACTGGGATCTGTACTTATCCTGTGCTCTAATGGCTTACCGTTTCAGCTATCACCAGATACTCAAAATGTTGTCATTACAATTATTGTATGTGTAAGAACCCAGGGTGCCAGGGTTACTAGCAAAAGATATCTTCTCCAATAAGACTGATCCTGAGCAATTTTGAAGAAGTTAGCCCAGCACATCATCCAGTTGCAATAAGAAGTGATGAATAACTTGGCAAAGATGGTCACCAAAGAGGTTCAAGCAGCTAGTGAGCTCCAGCCCCTATACCTATCTTTTTAAGTGTCAGACTTGGTGTTATACTACCATAATCATATCACTCCCAGAAGCTATAAGCTCAGATATATCCAGAAAGGCCCTTTTGTCATTGCTTATAAGTGAGGGGATGAGTACTCTACAAAATCCCTGGCTGCTGGAGTTACCATCAACTGTGTCCATGGCCAATTCTTGCGCCCTTACTCATCCCCTAATACTCTTGAAGGGGGTAATATTGGACAATTACAAGTCCAATATTTTAGTAATAGTGCTTTAGCTCATAATATGGACAAAATTGGCCAAAAGACCCTGGCCAATTCTTGGTGGGACCCTTCAAATTGGAGCAATAGATTTGTTAAAAATTCTCGGCCAAATAGCACGAGATTCAGTAGTCAGATTGCTCTGACTCAGCAGCGGAATCAAGGAAACCCATCCAAGGTCCCCCTTCATTCCATTAGTAATTTAGTCAAATCACCTACATGGGGACTACCCCCTTTTATAGCACTGGAGGGGGTCCCACAGGTGCAAAAATCTTCCCCAACAGTGATTGGGTCCAGTATACCGAATCCTTACCTAACAGACTTGTCTTACCTACCATTGACCCTTCTGCAACCATTCCGTTAAAGCAACGTGAGTTTTGGTAGATCCATAAGATCAAACCTTCATAAGTCCTATATTGGATGCTTCATAGCTTATACCAAATTTTTTGGTCATCTCATTATGAAGCTCAAATTGTTTAGTTACTAAGCAGCGGATAATTAATAGTGGTCTCTCTTTAACCCATCGCTCCCACTAATAAACTATATATATAATCAGCTTTTTGGTGTTATTTAGTTCTTATTATTTTTATTAAAATGGTCAGCCAAGTCTCCCCAAAAAGTAGTTATTTCAGCAGTAGAGATTGTATATCTCCTGTTAAAATTGTCAAAATTCAGGGTACCAAGCACCAGCGAGAAACTAAAATCCTCTGAATTCCAATAATGTTTTTAATCAGTAAGTTTAGGAATAAAATATATGTAGCCCTTATTTCTTGGATTAATATGTATTTTTCGATTTATATCACTGTTGGGAATCATGAGAATCAAATTTACATGAGCGAGATTTAAACATGACATAAATCACAACTCAGTCGTGGATCTCTACCAATTCAATGAGCACTGTAACTAACTCAAATATTCAAATCCAAAATGGAAAAAGTAAACTCAAAACCTGGGATATCCACCAATTTTCCCAAAAAAGGCACCGATTCAGTTGGTGAAGATCTAGCCATTCAAAGGTCCCAAAATTTTGCTGCACTGGAAAAAAGAGTCAAATAAATAGAAATCCTGTGCCTCCTGCCACATATTTATAGAGGTCTGCTTATTCCTAATTAATCCCAATTTTTTACTCCAAGCTCCCCCTGGGCGACCTTTGAGTATCTTGAAGGCCTATAGTTATCTCTAAGTTTTGGCTAATAAAAATACCTTCAGATTTTCTAGTCATTTTCACTAGTAATTTTTTTGCCTGTTTTTATACAGAAGACCTTGGCTTTTTAAAGTGAATAGAGTAGCGTCAATGAAAACTTCTGTTGAGAGATTACCTTAAGGAACCTAGTCCTTAAGAGGTTCCGCTGGAACTGTAGTTAACTAATAATCAAACAGCCTTTTAAAGCCCTGACCTTTAGAGAGGAGAATGAAGTCCTACAAACTAGTGCTCCCTGCCAGGTCCTTACTGGCTCCTGGTGAAGACCTACATTCCCTATGAATAATTCCATTGAAGACAACCCTCTCAATATGAAGGAGAATATGAGTTTGACCTGATGGGCTGCTATCAACAATCAAGATTTGATGCTACTTCAACCATGAAATCTTGAGTTCTGTGCAACCATGACTTTAGCTATCTCTGTTAACAATGAATCCACCAATCAAATTCAGGCTCCCAATGTCATCCATAAAATTTGAGAACTCCAGATGATGTTGCAACCCCTGGTGGATGAACTAGCTAAAGCTGCTCTACCTAAACTATTTAAATGTGCCAACTTTATTCCTAAGCAGAGCTTTTGAGCAATGATATAGGAGTAAACCATACAGATTCATGCCTTTAACAATTTGTGTATTCTTCCTGCACCAACACATGCAGTTGCTCACCCTCCAACACATGGAGATACAGCGACAGCTTTTGATTGTTCCATTAGATCCACTCTCAGCTCCTTAAGTTATACAACGCTGCCTCTAATTTTAGCTGCAATAATTGAGAGGCCATTTTTAGCAACTGCCAGGAGATAAGTGACATCCAATGACACCTTGCCCAAAATGACACTGGAGTCATTCTATAATTTCAGAATGAATTTGGAAAGAGTATGGTCCAATTAACCACTGGCATGGACAAAAGAGTAAAACGTGCTTTATCCACTCTTTTCAACCAAATTGTAGTAGATTGCTAAGCAACTGATTCTTGACTCGTTGGTTTGTTTGGCCATATCCAGCAGCTGAGTGAACAACTCACGATGATTCTGACTCCAGAAGCTATGGTGCTACATGAGGCCCCCAGTGGAACAGGAACTGGTGGTAGAGGCGGAGAGCAAGGCCCCCGGGACCTGGAGGTCCTTGGGGACCTCCAGCGCCTCCTCACCTGCTGATCCTTTTTCAATAAAGGCCATTTATCTTAACCTAAAGCGCTTGAATGACAACTGTTATTGGTGGCCAGAGGAGCTGAGACGACTATCAAAGGGGAACATCTGGATGTTGATTTGACCTTCCCCTCGTTGTACAACCACTATGTTAAAATTTCTGGCACCTTCACCAATCGGGTCACCTCCCAAAACCAAGCAAATCGTCACATCAAGCAGATATTACCAGAATTCAAAAATTAAAGCTAACATGATGCTCTCTCTGAGAAATTAGCCCAACAGTCTGAAGAGATCAAAAGTCTGTGCCAACTTTTAGATTCTAATGCCCCCTTTAAGCATGTTAATGAATGCTACGCCACTATCCAGGACAACATAGACAACATCCGCTGTCCATTTGATAGGGCTATCCCACATACTGATATATGCACCACAGAGCCTACCAACTTGGAATCCCGCTCTCTCCTAACCTTCATGTCCTCTCTAAACCCGTTAGATATTTCAAAACTGCCTTTAAGGAGAAGTACGTCCCTGTAGCTGAGACAATCCAGTTGTATCTATTTGTATATGAAGGCATGATGGAGTCAGCTACCAAGTGACAAAAATGCTAGCTTATACAAACCTGTCTGGATGGCAAGGCATGAGAAAATATGATGCCTTATTCAAGATGTACACCATATGAGCGGCCATTAAATAGGACCTTATCAAAAAATTTGGCAGTAACTTAACCTCTATAGTCATAAGCAGGCTTTCATGCATATCCACCCAAGACAAGGGGAAACTCATAACTAATTTGCTGATCGCTTCTATAATGAAGCCCAGGCATCAGCTTCCTGTGACCATATTACCTTTGATGATGCACTTGGCTGTTCTCTCCAGTTTCCAACATAGTACCAACTTGGTACTTTATTTCCAGAACGCCAAAAAGATATTTAAATCCATACTTGGTATTAAAGTTTCAATAATGGTTTTTCCTAAGCCAGATATACGCCAAGCTCTGAATAAGGGGAATCAACCCAATATCCATGTTGTCAGGTGCTTTCAGAGATCAAAACCACGCTGTGACTCATGCTCATAAAGCAGAATCTTTGACCACCAAGAAAGTTCCTGTTGGAAGAAGCAAGCAGATGAGTTGGGAAAAGCAGAGTGAGATTAGGGATGAGACACCCTCTGCTGATAATGCAACGCCTCAACCTCAACCTTCTGCCGCTCAACGCGCTGAGTGTTATGTTCTGGAAAAACTTGACAAAGTGAATGTTACAAACTCTATGATCATGAATAAAGATTAAACTTCATCTTACTCTACCTTTTCAGATCGCTCCCTCCATAAAAAACCATTTACTTAATTCCCACTTTGGCACCAAAGTTACTTAAGTAGAGGTCATCGTCCACAAGGTGAAGATCTTGGTCATCAATTACACTGGCTCCCCCGTCAACGTCATCTACTCTCAGCTGGTTAAGCAGATAAAGGTTTCATCGGACCAGAACCACTTCATAGACTATGAACTGGTAGGACCTCATTATACCCACTCCCTGGGAGCCTACTCCTCCTTGCCTCTTCGATTTATCTCTGTAGTTTTTATAACTCCCGCCATTGTGTTGGAAAATGACGGTATGAATTTTTTATTGGCACCCAGATCCTAATTTAATTTGATACACCAATAAACCACAAGGATACTAATTTTCTAAATTGGCGTACCACATTCCTCTGGATGTAAAGGACGTTCCTAAGTAGAAAGGTAAGAGGAAACCCCAGTGTTGCTTACTGAAACACCTGTACTGCATTGAACGGCTATAGTATTGGGTAATTAGACCAAAAAACCAAGCTGCCGCCTTCCAGAGCAGAGGCTATGGAAGGAATGCCTTTATATGCGCCTGGCAGGTTAATCATATCTCCTAAATTGCAGATCCTAGTGTATACTGATCTACAAATTACCATAACACTGGATCACATATTGTAAATTCAAAGGGAGAGTTATTCGGTTATATGAGAGCCCCTTACCTGTCCTGGAGTGCTGGATCCCGCTTACCAGGGCCCATTGACTTTCCTAATGGCCTACTTTAGTAATCAGCTGATGCAGATAACTTAGGACCAACCTATCATGTATGTAAAGTTATTGCCCATTGACCAACTTGAGTCCGTACAAGGATGTGGAGACCTGAGAGACCTAGGAATGGATGAAAATGTTATGATAGCCTGAGTTAAAGTGGAAATTGGTGACACTCTTACCTGCGAACAACAGCAAAAAGCTGACGCCCTGATTGAGGAATATATCAATATATCCTCCACAGGCCCAGAGGATTTCAGGATGATGAAGGGGGTGCAACATCAGGTGCTAACCAGAGATGCCCCTCAAATTTGCGCCTGCCCCTATAAGAAGTCTAAAGTTGAACAAGCTCGGGTAGCAAAAGAGTTAAAATAACTATTGGATGGTGGGAAGCTGAAACCATTTCAGAGTCTCCGGCCTTGCTTTTGTTACTTGTGCAGAAGAAGGATTGAGGGCATCACGTAATTTTGACTAGTGCCATCTGAATGCCATCACTTGGAAGGATAGCTACCCGCTACCTAAGATTGACATCTCCTTATGCCTCTTAGCTGGGTTCCAATTTTTCTCCACAATGGATCTTGCCAGCAGGTGCTGTCAAATAGAGCTTGCGCTGGATGACTTAGAGAAACGCACACTCATAGCGAGTGAGTGTTTATTCAAACCCACTCACATGCCTTGGGCTGTGCAATGTTTTGGCCACTTTTCAGTAGGCCATGGACTGCCTGTTGAGGGACTTGAAGATGCCATGCGTGCAGTTCTACCTGGATGATGTAATTGGGTTTTTGCACATGTTGGACCAGTATTTGGCCTACTTGAAGGAAGTATTCAGATGGCTATGCTTTGCTGCATTGAAATTAAAGCTCACCAAATTTCTTTTCTTTCGGATTGAGATGGAATTCCTTGGTCATAAGTTAACCCACAAAGGAATTTCGCCCTTGCTAACAAGGTGACTGCTATTTCGAAGATGACTCAACCCAGCAATTTGCGTGACATTCAGGTTTTTCTTAGCATGGTTGGGTACTAATGACAATTCATACTGCATTTCACTAAGCTCGCAAGCCACTAAACATCCTCCTCCATAAAGAGGTTCCTTTCTAATGGGAGGACTCCCAGCAGCAGTCCTTAATGTCTTAAAGAAAGCCCTGACTACAGCCCTATTCTAATACATACTGAATTCGATAATCCTTCATTCTATTTACTGACATTAGCAATGTAGCTTTGGGAGCCATTCTGGCCCAACTTGAAGTAAGCAAGTTGATCACCCCATAGCTTGTCTTAGTAAGATGTTAATTTAAAGCAGAGATATATTACAGCGTAATCAAACGTGAGTGTCTAGCCATGTTATTGGCATCATATATTTCTATACTTTTCTATATTTGGATCACTTCACTATAGTGATGGACCATGCCTCACTGCGGTGGTTACAACAGTTGAAGACCTGGATGAACTATTGGCCTTTGGGCTTTTAAGCTCTAAAATTATGGCATCTTGATAGTCCACTGCGCAGGAATAATACACCAAAACACCGATGGGTTTTCCTGATTGCCTAACCTCGACCTATATGCTTCCAAAGAGGACCGGATCTATGAGCTCATTGTGATATCAGAAGAGTTGTGCCATGAACTGTTGACGACGCAACAGCGCTTAAAGCAGATGACTGCTCAGACTCAAGTCAAAAAAGATTATTATATAAGCAAGTTGGGACCTCTTGGCTACCATGTGTTCGACCCTCAGCTCAGACAAGATCGCTCTGGAGGCTCATGTTGCCGTGGGTACAGCACAGTGCAGAAAGCCCATCTATGGCTGAGAGACTGCTGCTACTGGGAAGAAATGGTCAAGAAAGTCCAGGATGTCATTGACTCATGTTTCACTTGTGCAAATCAGAAGTTGCCCATTCCTCTATACCAGCATCCTGTCGTGGCCCACAACCCCATTTTCCTTGGTTAGCATCAACGACATTGGACCCCTGCCTATGGCGATGTATGGTCACCGTTTTTTATTCTTGCAGTTGATCACATTACAAAATGGATCAAGGCTATCTCATTTGCCTCTCTAACTCCTCAAGTGACCGCATCCTTCTTGCTGAATCAAGTATTCACCACAATAGTCCCTAGGTGTTGCTATCTGATAATGGTACCAGTTTTATTTCTAGTGCAATTTGCTGATCTCACCTCTCTCATGGGCACTTATCATTCTTTCATGACCCCTTATCATCTGGCTACCAACAGAGCTGTCAATCGAGCAAAGAGTTCCTTAGTTCCCATTCTTTATATGATGGCATCCTCCAATCCTTCAATATCGAATGAATAAATACCAGCAGCCTTATTAGCATATCAAATTAGCTATCAATAGACCATAAAAATGTTGCCTTTCTGAGCCCTTTATGGCCAAGAACCAATTTTGCCCTCTAGTGTGCAGCCTACAATCAAAACTTCGATGCCATAAACCATTGACTTAGCCATGCAAAGATTGGCTAATGAGTAATCTAGGTTACAAGAATCAACTGCTAAATCCATGGGTACTATTCAACACTAGGAAGATGATCAATGAAATTACCAGCAGCTGGTCCTGCCTGAATTCCAATTAGGAGACCTCATCCTATTTTTCCATCATTGGCCTGGAGGATAATTTCATAAACTTGAAACTCTGTGGCCAGGTCCATACCAGGCGATCTATCATTGGGGTCCTGAATATTTAATTGCCTCTGTAAAGATGGGTGCTATTGTAAACTAATTGCATGCTAGATTCCTCCAAAATCATGTCCCTCCTCAGTAAGATCATGAGGGGGCATTGTTGGAATCATGAGAATTGAATGTTTATAAGCAATATTTGAAATTGACCCAAATTGTAATTCAGTCATAGGAGCTCCACCAATTCAGTGGTCATTGAGACTTATTCTTATATAAAATCCAAAAAGGGTGAAAGGAAACTAAAACTCAAGAAAAATCTGCTATTTGCTTAACATAGGAACTGAATCAGCTGGTGAAAATCTTGCCATATGAAGGTCCCCGGAATTGGCTGCTCTGGAAAAAGAGAGTCAAATTTAAAGTATGCCTGTGCCTCCTGCACATCATCAAAGAAGTCTCCTTACCTTACTTGATCCTGACTATCACTCCAAGCTCCACCTAGGCGATCTCAAGTATCTTGAAGGCTTATAAATATCTCTAAGTTTTACTAATAAAAATACCTTCACATTTCCTAGTAATTTTCACTAGTGATTATTTTGACTATTTTTATACAAAATACCTTGTTTGGTTGAAGCAAACAGAGTAGCCTCAATGAAAAACTTTAATTGAGTGATTGTCTTATGGAAACCATCCTAAAAATTTCTTTGGAACTGTGTCTAACTAATAATCAAATGGCCTTTGAAGGCCCTGACCTCCAGAGAGGACAAAAAAGTCTACAATCACCCTCATTTTTTCATGCATATATGCATTTTTAGACTTACATACCCCTCATTTTTTGGATGCATATATGCATCAATTAATTGAAAGGGTTTAAACACTCTCTAGTTACTATATCTTAGTATAATAAAAACATTGTATTTATGATATTAATTTCTAATTAACAAATAAATTAAACATCATTAAACTTGGCAAAAAAAATATATCATAATTTTTGGAAATAATTATAGGTCATTTTTCCAAAAAAGATAATGCATTAAAAAAGTTGTATTTAAGATCTGAAAAATATAAAATTTTATTGGCAACCATTTGTCATTTCAGCTGAACGTTTTGGTATTATATGTTTAATCCAACAGTTCATAAGTTTTAATGAGACCTGGCATAGTTGCGCACACCTATAACCACAAGGTAAGCTATGTTAAAAATGCCATAACAGGTTTTGAACCTGTTCTGGCTAGGATGAACATTGTCATGAAACCTCTGAGATCACTGATCTATCCTGGATATTATCTCCTTTGTTTCACCTATTATTCATTTTTCCACTATAGATCTCTTGCATGATTTTATTCCAAAGATCAAATATTATAGATAAAGCAGGCAAAAATATTTTTTACAGGTCACTAAATAGATATATTTTTGTGACTATATTAGTTTTCCTTATAACTTGTTTTTTGTGATTATATTATGATCCAGGGGTCTAGGACTTTAGCCAGATTACCCTTTGGGACCAACATTCAATTGATTGTTTCAACCCCAAAAACCAAGGTATCAAGGTTTCATCAAATCCTCATATCATGAGATATATCAGAAATTCTATCTTTACAACAATATAAATCCTCCATTCCCTCTTATCATTGTTTAAATAATGATATGGAGTTAAAAAGGAAGATTTATGTAGTTGTAAAGATAGAATTTCTGATATATCTCATGATTGATAAATCTTAATAAAAAAGTTTTATAAGCAGTTGTAGTTTTTAAGCAACTTCAAAAAAGGAAAAAGTTCTCAATTCAACTTGTATGTTTTCCATGTTTGTTCATGCACTTCTCTAAAACTACTGGACCAATTTGGATGAACTTTTTTAATGAAAGAGGATGTACTTGTCAGGCAAACAGCAAGTAAGAAATAGACCGACCTGCCAGCTTAGGTGCAAAGCACCCAAATGGCAGACCAGAATGCCAAAGGCACTTCTGCTGGTACATCGGATATGGAACTGGGAAGAGATTTCACCAATGACTGCTGGTGAGCCAGAATCTCATACAGGCACATAATAGTATACCAGACAAGTATGGTCATTAACCCTGAGGGGAGTGTAAGGGTCAGCAGAAAAGGCAGTTTCTTTTCAACATGAAAAATTGGATTTTTTAGGAAAGGTTTTTAATGGAGAATTTAGGCAAGAAAAATTGACCAACAATTTTCTCAGTGTGATGCAACTGATTAAATAGTATTAATTTAGAGGGGAAACAAGCCAGGATCAGGTTACACAAGTTTGATCTAACTGACGAATTGTTCAGGAATGGGGAACAGATAATTTTAACTGGGAACTGACATCAAAGAATTTAACATTAGGATGAGTCACTGTCCGTTCAACCTCAAACATCCAAACTGAGGCTTGGATATGTTTCTGATGGTTGGTGCAATGACATTTGACCTAACGAGCAGTGGGAATCCCCAAGGCTACCCCATGTAGGGGTTGACCCATTTTGTTAGAACAGGTTCAGGATGCCCAACCTGCCCATGCCCAGTCGCTGGGCCATTTGATCAGTCAGAGGCGTTGCGTTGGATGAAAACCCAGTTTCCCAGCAGGGAGCTTTGAACCCTTGTCAATGGTGCCCGATGCTGTTACCTGCCCGTCAGGGATGATACCCAATTATTTTGAGGGAAAGTTGATTTTTTCAATTATAGCATTAGCTGAATTGAACCTGTCAGGCATTTCAGCTGATGGGGCAGTCTTCATCCCTTTCCAACTACATGGAATATGACTATTGGGCTGACTCCCATTCAATATTGGGTCAATTGATTTCATTTTGGCGATCTCAGATTAGATTTCCCCAATTAACTGTACCAGTTCTGCTGAGGTGAGTGTGGGCACCAGGGGAGAAATTTGAAGCAGAAGAGCTTTTACCCAGCGCTCATCTACCACATGGGCGAGGTCGCCCTGGGTAACGAGGGGTACAGCCACCCTCTTCAATACCTTCTTACTCAGGAATTGGAAAAGGGCCCTATCAACAGCCAGGGGACATTCCCTGGGACTTACATTACCCTTTCCTTTTTCCAAAGGAAGGGTGCCACCACCGGGGAACTGCATGAAAGCCACATTTTTTTGCGCCTTGGGTAACTTGATCGCCATTACCATCGTGGTTTTTTCTGGGGAGGGCGGGGAGCATTGGGGTAAGATTTGTGAAACACATTGACCAGTTCCATACAGTTCACACAATCATGCGCCTTGAACCAACTGTTCTCATAGGCAGGATAACCTCTCCAAGCCATGATATAGAATGGACCGTCAGGACTTGCAGGAAGCCAGAATATTCTCCAAATCAGCCTCTTCCGCATTCTTGATGATTGGTTCAGGTTCTGCAGGAACCGTACCCTTGAAATGTGACAGCTAGGAAACGTGGAAGATGGGATGCTGTTTTGAGTGAGCTGAAAACTATAACTGGAACGCACCATTACCCAAGACCTCTTCCATCAAATGGGGACCTGAATGCTTGCTTGCGAATTTATGAGAAGGAGCTTGAATTTGAAAATGGCGGGTATTGAGAATAACATAGGAGCCCACTGATAAACATGACCTGGGAGTTGCTTATGATCTGCAAACCACTTGTAGTCATCAATAGCTTTGGTGAGGTGTTCCCGCACCAAGGATTGAGTTGATCTAATATGTTCATCTTGATATGCACAGCTTGGACCTCAGGCTGCAAGAAAAGCTCCGACCAAGAACAAAAGATTATAACCCAAAGTTGTTTCATAGGGCGAAAACCATGTAGATGCATGGGTTCCATTGTTATAAGTGAATTGAGCAAGGGGAAGGCCGTTGGCCCAGGTGTCCTGTGCAGCCGCAGCATATCAATGCAGGTACTGTTTGAGGACTTGGTTAACTCACTCGGTCTGTCCATTGGACTGGGGATGGTACGCTGTGGAACAGCAGGGGGATATTTTTAGGATCTATAGGAGTTCACTCCAAAACTGTGCTGTGAACTGTGAACCACGGTCACTGATGATCTCCTGTGGGAGACCAAACATCAAGAACACATGAAGTACAAAAAGGCGGATGGTCTCCTCCAACGTAATCATGAAAGTGCAAGGAATAAAGAGGGAAAATTTAGTGAAACAATCCACCACCACCATCACCGCTGTGAACCCATTAGAGCAGGGGAGTTTGATGATAAGGTCCACAGACACCAACGACCACGGACCCTGCACCTGCTGTAAGGGGTGTAAAAGACCGTTTCTACCAGAGTGGTCTGACTTAGCCTGAGCACAAGTAATGCAGTCGGCGATCCAGGCTGGAACTTCTTTTGTCAAACCCACCCAATTGTAGGTCCACTTGATTGAGTTGATGCATTTCTTATTGCCAGGATGACCAACTGTGGGGGGATCGTGATGTGCGCGGAATACCTCAGCTCTGAAGGGGGGATGAACCCAAAAACATGATCAAAAAATAAATAATATCCTTCTTCAATGAATACAGAGAGTCTTTATGCTTCTGGTGAGATAACTGCTCAACTAGCTCCACGCCTTCAGGGCAGGCTATTTGACTGGCTAAGACCTGAGCAATTAATAGAGTGTCAGGGGCCAGAGCAATGGAAGAAATGACAGGGGGGACAATCGATAGGATTTGGGTGGCAGGAATCATGGTAAATGTATCCACTTCATCCAGATCCATGGAACACTGTGTGAGGCTGCGGCTGAGAAAATTGGGAAGTACATTGAGCGCACCTTTTATGAATTCATATTTGAAATTAAACCTGCACAAGTCCCAATAGGTTTGGGCTTGCCAATGCGCCAGTTTTTGGGGTTTACAAAAGTACAAGAGAGCCTGGTGGTCCGTGCAAACCGTTAATTCATGTTGAGCACCCTGTAACAGATACCTCCAATGAGTTAATGCCCATGCAACAGCTGCCAACTCCTTGTTGTAAATGGCCCAAGACTGCTCCATAGAGGTGAACTTCCAGGAAAAATATGCGACTGGGTGTTTCAAGCCATCATGCTCCTGGAGCAACACCGCCTCCATTGCTACCAATGAAGTGTCACATGCAACAATATACAGCTTGGTGGGATTGACATGTTTCAAAATGGGAGGGGACATGAACACCTCTTTAATTGATTTGAACGCCAGTTGGCATTTGGGCATCCAGCAAAACGGTACATTTTTCCCTGTAAGGGGGTGGAGCGGGGCAGCAAGCTGAGAAAGTGCCAGAAAATTTTTTTTAAGAAAATGATGGTACCCAAGAAACTCAGTAGATGTTTCTGGGTAGTTGGGGTTGGCCATTCTCAGATAGCATCCAACTTATATGGTGGGATTGCGTAATCATCTTTATAAGTGAGGTTCCCAAAGAAAGTGACCTCCTCCTTATAAAACTCACACTTAGAAGGCTTGACGACAAGCCAGCCTTATGCAAGGCAGCCACCACTGTTTCCAAGTCAGTAGCATGTTGCTCGGAAATTAGGGAGTGAACCAGATTTTCATCAATATATGCAACTGCACAGGTATATTGGAGGTCACCCAGTACATTGTCAATCACATGTTGAAACGTAGTGGGAGCATTCTTCAACACAAAGGGCATTATGCAGTATTGGAAAATGCCTCGCTTCATCTGGATCGCTGTTAACCATTCTTGCCCTTTCATTACCCAAATCTGGTTAAAAGCATTGATGAGATTCAGCTTGGAAAATACAAGAGATTTGGTGATTGCTTGGCTTATTGTCTGCTCTAAAGGCAGGAGGTAGGGATTGGAAACCATAACTTTATATAAGTGTCAATAGTTCACGCAGGGGCGGAGGGAATCATTGGCTTTTTTAGCGAAGATGATGGGAGATGCAACTGGTGATGTCTCCTTAAACAACCACCCTTTTCTTAACATATCGTCCAACCAAGTGTTAAGCGCAGCATCCTCCTCTGCTGTGTGAGGATACAATGGGCAGTTGATATCCACCAACTCCACTGTTGTACAAAATCCACAGTCAAATCTAGTGTGAGGAGGCAGATGATCCGCCTTTTCAGAATCAAAAAATGCTTTGATAGCGCATTAAACTTTCTGGAAAATTGGATGTTATGCCCGAAGGATAGACTAGGGAAGTGATAGAACTGCGACCTTAAGCTTTCTTAAGAGTGTCAATTAGGGGGAATTCACCCTCCAGTTGATCATTAACAAACAACAGCGTGTTAGACTCCAAGTGAATCTTGACATGTTGCCAGCGCCACCATCTCAATCCTAAGATTACTGGAAACTCAAGTTTGGCATAGCAGAAAAGTGGTCGCAGAAGCTAAACTGGTGTATTGAAAATGTGACTGGACGGCGAACCAAGTATGAGGTTTGGGAGGCTGATGATGCAACCATCACCGAAGGGCCTGCATACAGGTCAAGTTCAATTGCTGGGCCAGTTCTACACTCATAAAATTGCCCGCGGCTCCGGTGTCCACCAGGGCCTCAGAGGAGACTTGATGGTACCCAACACTAATCTTCATAGTTAATAAGAAGTAAGCGAAGTTCTCTTCATTGGTAGTTGTGGATGAATCAAGTGATACCGAAGAGATGGTAGTGGGGTCAGGGAAACCTCTAGGCTCTTATGGGGGTAAACTAATTGCAAGTCGGGATGTCAGAACATACTGACATGGGCAAAATAGCCACGTCAACTATGGGGTATGGGTTTTTAAGTTTTGAGTTGACTGGACTACTGTGGACAGGGAAAATCTTCTTCACAACCTGGTTCAGTTTAAAAGGAGGGCCATTGCTGTGCCAATATCTATGAGAAAGGTGGAAATGGTTAAAAATAATGGTTGATCAATTATGTCAGGCAAACAGAAAGTAAGAAGTAGACTGACCTGCCAGCCTAGGTGCCAAAGCACCTGAACAGCAGACCAGAATTCCAAAGGCACTGCTGCTGGTATGACAGATATAGAACTGGGAAGGAATTCCCCAATGACTGCCAGTGAGCCAGAATCTCATACAGGCATATAATAGTGTTGAGTAATTGACTAGACCTAATTGTCAGATATTTGATAGGGACATAATAAGGTTAGCTGTTTAAAAACTTATTATGGATCATATCAGATATCAGCATTTATAAACCAGGTATATTCTAAGCTTATGCAAAGCTTAGAATCCGCGGCCTAGCAATTTCACTTAATTATATTCAACAATGATGACACGGGCTTGAGGGTTTTTCTGGTTAGGTCAGACTTAGATTATGTTTTGACTTAATGACTCTGACATGTGGGATTTGTTGGTCTATGTCAAAATTAGTTTTTAATGTCAGTCGAGTTTTTGACCAAATTAATTACTAATTAGTGATATGAATCGCCTTGGTATATGCTGCCAATTGCATGTGAAAGTGAATCAGTTCAGCATTCTTGAAGATGTATATAAAACGCCATCTCAATAATGATGATGGTGTTTACTCTGACTCTGAGGCTGAGCATGATGCCTTGAGTTGAAGTATTTTTAGATGTCCTTAAAAACTTTTTACATAGCCAAGGGCCACTGAAAGTAAGGCGTCATGGGTAAGATGTGGTTAACATCAAACCCTATAGTTAACCCTTGCATTTACACTAATAAAGACATCCTTTAACTTCTGGATTAAGTTTATAATTTATCTTATAAACTTTTTGTGTTATCACTTTATCTTATATTAAAGTTGATTTTCACTTGGGATCAGTAGGATCAGGGCAGCGTGCCATCGTCCAAGTGAAATGACCAGGTATACAATTAAAGTATTACCAAAAAGCTATATCATAAATGTAAAGCACCATCCTGTCTATTGTCCTCACACATTAGACGCTCAAAGCTGCAGTTTCCACCAAACAACAAACCAATTATCAGGCGAAGCTCAGCTATTCAACAATGGCGCTCATGGCTGGGACCGCAGATGGTGACCAGTATTAACATTTGAGCGATTAAATTTCACAGATGAAGGACGAATACACCAAAT
>JAKSZP010011258.1:0-34924 GCA_022478985.1 Massospora cicadina | reverse complement strand
AACTCCATGCTCCTCTCCAAAGTCTGGTTTGGAGCCCATGCCATCCCCTTCTCCCCAAGCTTCTACAAATCCTTTTACGCCTTGCTGCAAGGATGGCTTTGGTCAGGCCGCCTTCCACCAGTGTGGTTAGAGGTCATGTTTGGCCCTCAACTTCATGGTGGCATGGGCCTGCTTGACATCAAAGCCCATGCCACAAAGATCCTGGGTACCTGGATTGCGGCCGTCACCACCCCTACACTCCCCTCCCAACACTGGTCTCGCGCAGCCCGCTCCAACTTCTCCCGCGCCTTGGGCCTCAACAATCCATTGAACCCCAACTCCCTGATGAATTACCTCGCTTCACATACATCGGCTACAGGTCCTCACGGGACTAAAACCCACTACAAACGAATCCTCCTCTCCATGCGGAGCGCTGAGTGGAGAATTTATATTAGCGGACATACAGCCCAAAGAGGCCGCCCCTCTCCTCAGTTCACACAAGAGGTACGGGGGCTACCCATCCATGATGGCGTGATCCCCATTCGACCCCATGTCCTATCCAGGGTGGACTACCTGGACATGATGGACATCCCTTACTCCATTGAGACCCAACAAAATATCTGGATATATGTACACCATCCTCTGTTGCAACCTCAAGTCCGCTCCCATGTGTGGCGCTGCCTGAGGTGGGTGTATTGTACAGCTGAGCGCTCTAACGCTTTACACTCATCTTGTATCGTGTGTGGCCAGTATTGAAAGCTATTTCACCGCCTGGAGAAGTGCCCTACCTTTAAAGTGATATGGCGCGAAGTTTAACGTCTGCTTGGCCAGGAGCAAACATCCCTTCAGTATGTCAAGAGATATGTTTGCTTTATCAATGGCTCCATCCTTCTGCCCTCCCTTCATGCTTTGGTGGTTGCAATCGCCATGTGGACCATTCACACAATTGTCTTAGATGCCATCGCAGGCTCCACCCCCACCCTCCCAGAAACGGTACACAGATTCTGGTCCCATTTGGTGGACCACTTTCAAGCGTGGATGTTTGGATACCTCCCACAGCATCGCCAACAGCTGGTCTCTTCCTGGTTCCCAGTCTGGTTCATCTATCAGACCCCTTCCTCCACACGTGTTCAATTGTGGCTACGGCCCCTCCACACTTTCCCTTCCCCTCCCCATAAGTGGCGTTCCCACTGGCAACAAGAGATAGCATCGCTTCTCTGGGGTGCCTACCCTGGTACTAAGTTTTGTCTCTTCTGAGTCATATTCAGAAGTTTCCATCCCATGGTCGGCCTTCCCCGCAATAAATTTAAAATTTAAAATTAAAAATTATTCTGTTCTTTTAGCCTGCTTTTATAAATTTTACCACCTTACAACTTTAAAGATTAATTTTTCTTGAAGTTAACACCTCAAACAAAATTACTAACCATTCACCCAAAACCAATAGAACTTATTGAACAACCTAAAAATTTTAGCTTTCTTTCAACTCAGAGTAACTATATAAGCGAATTTAAAAAATTAAAAGTATAAAGCTCCAGACTTTTCTTTCTCGTTGCTTTCACTTTTGCAACCTATTCAATTCAAGTCTGAATCTAGTTTGATAATCTCACAGAGAAATTTAGTCTGCGCCCATGTCAGGGAGCAGTTGGGCAAGTAAGGTAAGAGGAGCATGTGGAAGGCCCGCGGCCTCCAACGTTCAAAAATGCCCTGGAGAAACCGGCAGAATAGAAAACTTTTAAAAAACTGTTGGTCACTATTTCCCCAGAAATACTCACATGGCAAGCATGATGCAATCAGTACATCAACACGCCGCACTCCCAGCCACTTTCGTCGGTGGAGTATGGAGTCTGCATGTTTCTGGATATCCAACAAATGGCTTTATGGGAAAAATTTGTGAAGATGTGCACACCTTTTTCCCAACCGCGGTGTACGTTGCACCTCACTCCATGTCACACGGTTGGCTGGACCTAGGTTTCAAAAACAAAGAGGCAGCAGACGAGGCTGCCGCAGTGAACATAATGGTCGACCTCCCTGAAGGGCAACGGGTCATTGAAACCAAATGCACCAGATGGACGAAATCAAACCAAACTTTCCTCACGTTTGACTTTTTGCCTACTACATTAATACGTGATATTTGGGAACAACACCTGAAAGATGGTCTCACCGTATATGGCGAAATACAATCTTTTGAAATGCAATGCTTCATGCTGATGCCACGCCTGTGCACTGGCAAAGCCATCGCTGTTCTGACCCCAACTGAGGAGATCGTGAAGGACCTAACCCAGATTCCGCACTCCACTTTTATTAATATTAAAGGGCATACCACCCACCCTTTCTGGGTGATTGTGGACAGCGCGCCCCCCATCTGCACCCACTGTGATGCATTCAGCCATAAGGCGCACGCATGCCTCACCAAGGAGGGCGTCACATTCCAAGAGCACCCCTCAGCGGCCATGGCCAGCGGAGAGGCGCACTACGAACCAACCTATAAGCACCAAAGAGGCTTTCCCGTGGGGAGCACAAGGCTGCTACCTACTGGTAAAACCTATCTCCCCGCAAGAGCAGAAGAAGGCCAAGCAGGCCCACAGGGCCACAGCCAAGGAAGCGGCCAAAGCCACCACTATCCCACACTCCCAACGCCAGGAGGACATTGAAACCTTCGTGGCGGAAGCAACTTGGGAATCCATCAACCAATTAGATTGGGAAGCCTATGCTGTATGGGCCACTCAATCCGAGGATCCAATGGGGGACTCAATCTCACCAAATCGTTGCACCCAAGCTCTGGTTGAAACCAACTTGGGGCCCATTCCAACTGAAAGTTTTTTTTGACCTGCTCAACGGTGCAATGAACTCATCCACACCACAAAAAATTTGTCCAACGTCGGGGAAACAAAAAGTGAAGTCTAAATCAAATGCAACTCTTTCCACAAAAATTAACAAGAATCCCAATAGCGTTGCTGCTAACACCCTCACTGCCATAAAGGCCCATGGGGATCTAGAGGAGGCTAGTCGGCCAGGGTGCCCACCCCCTCGCACCTAAGGTGTGATGTGGGGAAACCTTCACTTTAAGGACGTTGAATATCGCCAGACTCAAGGCCTCACCATCCTGGGCTAGGAAACTGAGTTTTTTACAACCAAATTTACCTGTGGAAATTATGGCCATCCAGGAGTCCCACTGACCATGAGGTTCTGAGGAGGCTTGGAAATCCATGCTCCTACCATCCCTATCCTTTTGGTCAGAGCACTGTGGGGTGCTAGTTCAGAGAAACAATCTCTTCAAATTTTTATCATTAGAAACATTTCTAAATGGCTGAGTTCTCATTGTCACTTTCTTGTGGGCTGACGTAGTGCACGCAATCATCAACAACTATGCCCCAAATGGTGCACGCGAGCATCAGGAATTTTTCTCGTTGGTTAAATCCCTCCCACTACCCCCAGAATTTTTTTTAGTTGGCGACATGAACTGTATGCTAAACACACCAATGGACCGGTGGCCTTCCTCACCCCACACCCCCCCAGGGTCACGTAGAACTGCGCATTCTAAAGGCCACCCTTAGGTTAATAGATGCACTGCTGTGACATGCCCCACTGCTCAAAAACATGATGTGCCCCCACATCCACAATAGCCAATTAAGGTCCATGACCCACATTGACCTTATCCTAATGCCGGCAAAATTCCAACCCCACATCTCCCGCTTCAAAACAACAAAAATGGAATTCTCTAACCACTGACTGGTCTTGATAACCTACCACCTACCCACCACAGTGGCCAGGGCCCCACATTTGTGCAAGCTCTGCCCCCCCGAACTCTCATCACCAGGATTTTCCATTTGGGTGGAAGAAGCAACTTTAGCATAAGAGTTTGTAACACAGTTTTTCGTGGACCCCATCTCCACATGGGCAATCTTCATAGAGGATACCATCCGCCACTCTCGCCACCTCTCCTCCAGACGCTCATGAGCCACATTGGCGATCATTTCGTGCGCTCTGGAAGAATGGGTACACCTGGAGTCCAATATCCCCGCTACAGGATACAGCCCTGCATGGGGCTGGAAGTGGGCAGAGGCAGCTGCCCACCTCAACGCGCTCAAAAGGCAACACAAACATCAGGTTTGTGTTCAATACAGGGCCAAACGCATCACAAAGGGTGAAAAGTGCACCGCATATTTTTATAAAAAAATTCTCACCACGCCAGAGTGTGGCCTGCACACAGGTGCGAAGATCAGACGATTCCATCGCGGATACGCCAGCCAAAGTGGCAATCCAAACACAGAAGTATTACTCCAAGTTATACAGATCCAAACCAATTCAGCTGGCCAAAGTGGCAGAATTTCTCAACCACGCCCACATCCGCACCATTTCTTGATACCTGGAAATAATGAATTTAATTACTCTGAACAAATTATGGACAGCCATCCGCGGTGCACCCAACCGGAAATGCCCAGGCCCAGATGGCATCCTACTTGAATTCTACAAAAAATACTTCAAATATATAACCCACTGCTGCTCGCTTCACTTAATCAGAGCCTGTTGGATACACGCCTCCTACCAGGGGGACATGAGGCCTTTACTGTCACATTTTTCAAGAAAGGGGATAAGCTAGACTTAACCAACTGGCGCCCCATTTCTTTAACCAACACAGATACAAAAATTTTAACAAAAATCATGGCTAACCGTTTAGGGATTATAGCATCTGCCACCATCTCCCCAGAGCAATTCAGCTTCATACCCAGAAGGTCGATTTGGGATAACGTGCACTCTGTGGCTAATTCATGTCAGTCCACAGCCTCTGGGGCACTTGTATTCTTGGACCAACAGAAGGCCTATGATGGAGTAAACTGGGAATACCTCAGGGCCTGCCTCCATCAATTCCGCTTACCCCCTTGCTTCATCAACTGGGTGATGCTGCTCACGGAATCTGCAACAATGGCAGTACGTGGCCCTGGCTTCCTAACAGAAGTAGTCCGCCCTCAAAGGGGCTTGTGACAAGGGGACCCCCTCAGCCCACACTTATACAACTTCAGCCTTAACCCACTACTGCGAAATGTGAATGCTCAACTCACTGGGGTCCATGTGCCAGGCCAAGCCCCAGTCAAGGTGATGGCGTTTGCAGATGATTGTGTGGTTGGGGTATCTAATAATCAAGATGCACGCGCGCTTAAAGCTCTCATCCAGGAGTATTCCCAGGTAAGTAACGCGGCACTGAAAGCTTCCAAAACTGAAATCATCCTCCTTGGTTGGTCTCAGAACTGCTGGGCCCCAGCAATTAGTTCCCAACCCGATCCATCTTCTCGCACACGTGCTTGCCCTCCCTGCTCACCCCAAACTGTCCCACTAGTGCTCCCCTTCGTGCTACGCCCTACCATAGGGCTTAGCACCATCTGGGCGTGTGGGTGGAGGCAGGTGGGCACGCATCAGCAGTAATGGAAAGTCATATTCTAGACAACATGACAAAGCGCATCGTTTCCCTCAGATCCCGCTCTACTTCCCTTACTGGCAGGGTTGTTTTAGCCAACTCTATGCTCCTCTCCAAAGTCTCGTTTGGAGCCCACGCCATCCCCTTCTCCCCAAGCTTCTTCATTTTCTTGTATGCCCTGCTGCAAGGATGGCATTGGTCAGGCCGCCCTCCACCAGTATACTAGAGGTCATGTTTGGCCCTCATCATCATGGTGGCATGGGTCTGCTTGACTTCAGAGCCCATGCTGCCAAGATCTTGGGCACCTGGATAGCGGCCGTCACCGCCCCTACGCTCCCCTCCCAACACTGGTCCCACGCGGCCCACTCCAACTTCTCCCGAGCCTTGGGCCTCAACAACCCATCAAACCTCACTCCCTGATGAACTACCTCGCTTTACACCCATCGACCACAGGCCCTCATGGGACTAAAACCCACTACAAACGAATCCTCCTCTCCATGTTGAGCGCTGAGTAGAAAATTTGTATTAGCGGACACACAGCCCAGAGATGCCGCCCCTCTCCTCAGTTCACACAAGAGGTACAGGGGCTACCTATCCAAGATGGAGTGATCCCCACACGGCCCCATGTCCTATCCAGGGTGGACTACCTGGACATGATGGACATCCCTTACTCCATTGAGACCCAAAAACTATCTGGAAAAACGCACACCATCCTCTGTTGCAGCCTCAAGTTTGCTCCCATGTGTGTCGCTGCCTGAGGCGGGTTTATCATACAGCTGAGCGCTCTAACGCTTTACACTCATCCTGTGTCATGCGTGGCCGGTATGGAACGCTGTTCCACCGCCTGGAGAAGTGCCCTACCTCTAAAGTGATATGGCGCGAAGTTCAACGATTGCTGGGCCAGGATCAAATGCATCCCTTCAGTCTGTCAATAGATATGTTTGCTCTATCAATGGCCTCCTCCCTTTCTCCCTATCTCCGTGCTTTGGTAGTTGCAATCGCCATGTGGATCATCCACACAATTGTCTTAGATGCCATCGCAGGCTCCACCCCCACCCTCCCAGAAGCTGTCCACAGATTCCGGTCTCATTTGGTGGACCACTTTCAAGCATGGATGTTTGGATACCTCCCACCGCGTCGCCAACAGCTGGTCTCCTCTTGGTTCCCTGTCTGGTTCATCAAATCAGACCCCTTCCTCCACACGTGTTCAATTGTGGCTACGGCCCCTCCACACGTTCCTTTCCCCTCCCCATAAGTGGCGTTCCCGCTGGCAACAAGAGAGAGCATCGCTTCTCTGGGATGCCTTCCCTGGTACTAAGTTTTGTCTCTTCTGAGTCATATTCGGAAGTGTCCATCCCATGGTCGGCCTTCCCCACAATAAATTTAAAATTTAAAAAGTAAAAAGCTCCTGCTAGCCTATTCTGACCTCCATGTTTACTCCCTGGTGACCTCAGATCCTCTGCCAGCTGCTCCTGTGTGAGGCTGCGGCGAAACCCCACCCAGCATTTTCTGTCCAATGGGAAAATGTGCTCAGACCAGCTCAGCCAGTCCCCCTTCATTGGGTCAGTAATTTTACTCAAGGATCTTGCCATCCACCTGGCACATGCCCAGGCAGTGCCTCGCAGCCCTCTCATTCTACCCCAATCCCAGCTGCATTTCAGCCTTTGGGTCAAATATGGGAAATTAATCCCATACAAAGAAAAAACTATATTATTAACTTGGCCCAGATGGTGATGCTTCCGGCCTGATTTATAAATTTCGCCCTTATAAAGGGTATTTTTATCTAGGCTTCACATATGAAGCTGACACCACCACTGCAGCCACAATATTCCTGGTTTTCCAGGGCACCCCTATTCCCACAACATGCACCCACTCCCCACTGACACCACTATGGTGTTCAGTTTGCAGGGTTGCCCACTCACCTTCCCCCCATGGTGCTTCATCAGGAGCTGATAGAAGTCTTGGCTGAATATGGCTCCAACCCCATCCTTCAATTTGTGGTCCCCAATGGGGCCGCTCATCTCGCTGGGCCTCAAGCATTTGCCACAATTATCCAAATTTAAATAATACCACTTTGTCAATTCCCCTATGTGCTGTCATTCCCTCTGCCCCCAAACACCCATTATGGGCCCGTGTTGAGGGCAGGCGGATCATCTGCCCATCCTGTTTTGAATTACACCACTCAAAGCACAAATGCCCCTCTCTTGATGCTTTCTCTGGACCTGCTTTGTCTCCATCTGGTCCCCACTTGGCCCAACACCTCATGGCCTTTCCAGTTTGGGGTACAATCACTCCCCCCTACCCCAAAGCCTGCGCCACTATGGAGCTGGCAACGGCCAAACAGCCCCTTCCTCAATCCAGTCCCACCTGCTTCTCAGCCAATTTGGGGAATTAGCTTGGACAACAGTTTGGACCACGTTATTGTTCAATCACCAGCTACAACACAACAAATAATTGACCCCAATCTCCCTCTTGACTTGAATCCCTTGACTTCTTTGGATAAAACTGATGAATTGGGTAATGTTATTGCAGAATCAAATACCAATCAAAAAATTCATACAGGTATGGCACCCCATTCAGGCCCCTCAGCGTTTTTACGCCCTCTGACAAAGCGCCTCTGTGTTCCACTCAGAGCACTAGAGCGCCGTTGCTGCAGCTGAAAACCCAGATAGCATCAAAATCCGTGAGATAAACAAGGCGTCAGTAGCAATACTTGCCAAAGGTAACCCTACTCTCATTGTTTCTCTGACCATAGCCCCGCAGAGCAAATGGGACATCCTAAACCTACACAAACAAGCAAATGCCGCCATCCAGAGAGTTTCTGTCACTTTGAAGGCCAAGACAAAAACCAACCATGGCAACGTAGCTCTTTTTTTAAGTTTCCTTCCATCTGGCTTCATTTGGATAACTGCTTCTCCAAGTACTGAAAGCTATTTGGATATAAGTCATCTCAGTGGCCAGACAACTATAAGACAACTCACTCCTCATGCCGCTGATCATCCCACACCATAGCTCTATGCCTTGGCCCGCACTCATGCATTTGATATGGATTCTGATGTCAATGGTGTGCCACCTGATCCCCCTTCCCCTTCCGCTATGGTGGGTTGAGTGACTCGTCGCTGTCCCACCTGGTCAGTTGTTTTCTCTTTCAGTTGTGATTCATCTCTCTTTTGGGCGGTCAATCTTCTGTTTGGGTATTCTTTTCATTCATTTCTAGCTCTTCAAGCTTCACTAATGTCCATCCCCTGGTCAGAGTACTCAAATAAAATTTAAAATAATAAAACATTAAAAATTATTGAACAACCTAAAAGAACCCAACGCTTAAAAAACTATCAAAACTATCAAATCAGCCAATCACTTACTACCTACTGAAACTATTAACTTGATAATTAGTTAATAACATCCAACTTCTTAGAAAATCATTTATACTATAAAATTAACTGAACATCAAACTGCTCATCCATAACAATAAACCAAAGACAATAAAATATAAGATTATCACTTCTCACATATATTTTTTACTATGAAATTTAAAAGAGCATGGTATAATATTATTTTCTCATCTGATCTTTGTAACTTTGTAAAATTTTATCTATAAGCTAAGCCAGGAAGCGTAAAATGAAGGATGTAATTTTCCAATGGACAATGCTGGCCTCATAAACGAAGAAAACCCACAATCATATATCCTTATGCCCCATATCACTGATGCTCCCATCCTAATGCTGTCCACTATGGTCTGCCAGTTGAAGCGGGTGCAAGACAAAAGCTTCTCCAAAGCTTCCTCACCTTCTGATATGGCTTCCTAGGCTGTTAGCTGAGGTGCCATATTAGGATTTTTATTTCTGATAATCCCTTTGTTTGGTTCATTTACAAATAAAGATGCGTGGTGGCTCCTCATTTTTGGGTTGGGCACTACTAGTGCTAAAAGAGGATATAAAAGTCCAAAACAAACAGGATATTGGTTTGAATAAAATCAAGTAAAAATGAATTTTTTCTTTATTTGATATGTACACGTTCCTATACCATACATGCAATTGTGATGAAACTTTAATGAATTGTTGTGAACATGCCTGCAAAGGTTTCTAAATTTGTGCAACCATTATATAGTAAAATATAAAGTTTTAAATGTAAAAAGTGATAATCTTTTAAGTCTAATAGTACCAGTATATTGTTACAGCTGAGCAATTTGATATCTGGTCAATTCATTGGTTTTAATTTTTTTGCCAAGTGGTTGGTGGTTTTAGGTTGATTATTAAACTTGATAGTTGTTATTTATATAAAACATTACCCAGCTTAATCAATTATAATACATCTGCTTGTCCACTATGGGTTCATCCCGCTAGTGGATGTGGGAGTTATTAATTACATATAATAACTATTGTTTATGAACTTTTCTCTCTTGTTGCAAACACCTTTGCAACAAATTCAATTTAAGTCTAGGTAAAGTTTGATAATCTCATCAGGAGATTAGTTTGCACCCAATATCAAGGAGCAGTTGGGCGAGTAAAGTTAAGGGCAAAGGTGTTGGCCCCCACATCAACCAAGTTTTAAAAACGCCCCAGCGAGTCTGGAAGAATAAAAAATTTAGTATAAAAACTTGTCAGTTGCCATTTCCCCAGAACTTTTGGCCTGGGAAGCGCGCTGCAACCAGTTCATCAATACGCTGCACTCCCAACCACTATTGTCAGTGTAATATGGGGTGCGTGCGTTCTTGGATATACAACAAATGGCACTTTGGGAAAAGTTTTGTGGAGATGTACACACACATTTTCTGAACGCGGTATATGTCACCCCACACTCCATGCCTCGCAGTTGGCTGGATCTTGGATTTGAAACTAAAGAAGCAGCAGATGAAGCCACAAAAGTACATGCAGTAGTTGACCTCTCAGATGGTCAATGGGTAGTCAAAATGAAGCACACCGGTGGACTAAATCAAATCAAGTTTTCATAACTTTTGACTTCCTACCTACAATGGTCAAGTGTAGCATGCTCAAACACCACCTGAAAGCTGGGCTCACTGAATATGGAGAAATACAATAATTAAAAATGCAGTGATTTACGCTTATTCCAGACCTGTTCACGGACAAGGCGATTTCTGTTCTCACCCCCATCCACAGGATTTTGGAAGATTTGACCCAAATACCACATACCACTTTAATCAAAATCAATATAAAGAACTAGTGCCCATTCTGGGTTAACGTGGACAGCGCGCCTCCTATCTGCACTTTCTGTCACGCTTTTAGCCACAAGGCCCATACCTGCCCCACCAAGGAGGGCATTACCCAACATGAAATAATCTCAGATGCAACTTGTGGTGCAGATCCCACTACAAACCAGCAATGGACACTGATGCAGCCTTCCCATGTGTACGCAAGGCTGCTACATCCAAGTAAAACCAGTGTCCTCATAGGAGCATAAGAAGGCCAAGCAGGCCCACAAGGCGGTGGCCAAGGACGCTTCCGCAATCCTGCCAGCCCAGCTCCAGGAGGACATTGAGACTTTCTTGGAGGAAGCAGCTCACAATTCCCTCCAAAAATCATAATGGGACGCCCAAGATGATTGGGCAACCCAAGCTGAAAACCCAATGGATGAGTCAGTTTCACCCAGCCTATGCACCCAAGCATTGATTGGGACCAAATCGCTCATCAATATTCCTGTAAAATTCCACCTCCAATCGATGGTGCACCACAAATGCACACAATGCAAAATCCTGTCCCACAGTGAGGAAAAAGCAGAAGGCAAAAGCCAATATGAACCCCACAGCTAAAGCCTCCCATGCTGAACCATACTCCATAGCTCAGAGTACCCACACTGCCCTACAGCGGCGTACTGAAAAAGAGAAGGCTGAAGGGCTTGGGTACCCTTCCCCTTGCACCTGAGGTGCAAGGGGGAGAGTCTTTACTTTAGGGATGTTGAACATCACTGGACTCAAGGCCTCATCATCCCAGGCTAGGAAACTGAGTTTTTACAAGATAATTTACCCGTGGACATCCTGGCCATTCAGGAAACCCACTGTCTTCATGGTGCAGAGGAATCATGGACAACCATGCTCCTCCCATCCCTTTCCCTTTAGTCTATGCACTGCGGAGTGCTAATTAGAGTGAACTGTAGTTTTAAATTTATTTCATAAAAATTGTCATGGTTAAACAACTTTGTAGTGGGAACCAACGTTAAGGATAAGGCTGGGCAACAGGAGGCTAGAACGTGAGACTTCAGGCTCTTCCTGACCTTAAGCACACATTGGACCAACGCTGGGTACAAGCCCAATATGCCCAGATTGGTACTAATGAGGTGTAAAACGCCCAGACACTTGTGTCATCCCAAGCGTTAAGACGGACGATCTACATTACAAACAAAGATAGTTCAATTCAGTAATTTGGCGAACAGGGTTTTAAACCTATTCAAATTATGAAATTATGAGTTTGGGTAGATAACAGCTGCAATTGATTACTCGAGTAAAGGCAGTTTTAGTGTATTCTACTAAATCAGATTGGAGCTTTTGCCTATTGGAGCATCAAGGCTTAGGCACACTTCCGCAGACCCATAATTACCTTGACTCAGCTTAAATCTGTTTTGCAACCAAAACTCCTTGTTGGTCAACTTTCCCAATAAAAGATCCCCAGTTTACCATTTTTGTGCTTATGTCATTTCAAACGCTTCTGTGAGTGGACCCCTTCAAGGAGGTCTTGCGCTACATTCACCAAACAAATCTTACAGATGATTTGGCTATCCCCTTGTGCACCGTTGGTTCACCCAGGTTCCCTCCACCATGGGATGCTTACCATATTCTTTTTTGTGCACTGCATCATTTTTGGTGGTGTTTTTGTTATAATGATCGCACTTTTCTTCTTAAGTTATTATTGCTCCTGCCCCCTCTGCTAGGCTCTAGTAACTCTTGTTCTAACAGCTAGTTTCCATGCATTGGCTCTGTGCACCAAGAACCACCACGCTGGAAACAGGAAAGTTATAGATACTCTCCTTACATTAGTTGACCAACCTCTTTAATCTATTTGCACAAACTTTTTCTGTATGAAACTTTCCCAAAAGTGGAAATGGTGGGTGCCAGCTGTGGGCTTCGGCTGTGGTTAGCCACACTGCTGTTTCCTCTTTTCCCCAAAGGTTAGAGCAACTCAGCGTTATTATGGTTTCCTCCATCTGGAAAGTATCCACCCTTTATGCTCGTACCTGGTGGATACAGATGCTTCAAGGTCTGAAATTGTGGTTCCTGACTTTCCACAAGAAATATCAATTATAACCTAAGGAAAGACTTTACATAAAAAGCGCGTTCAGACAATACTGGAGGAATCGGCGCAGATGGCCTGGGGGTGTTGGCCTTGGATAAAGTCAGGCCTTCCATTGAAGTTGGGGGAATAGGGTCATTCACGTTTAAAACGCGTTTTATTCTAAAACCTTGTCTCTACCTCTGAACCGTTTATTAGCTCTTATGGCCTGAATGAGGACCCTATTCATGTATATCAGATTACCCTGAGAACCCTCGTTTGACCCCTACCATGATATGGGAGACTCAGGAAGTGGAAAAAGAACTTCGTTAGAATTTTAATAATGTACATGCACCTGCAGAAGGTGTGGTGGGATATGTGGCCTCAGTAATAAGAGTGGCCCACTATCCCTCCCCCTTCTATGATTCCAAAACATACCATGAAGGCTTGCTCATGCCAGAGGAAGAATTTTCAGGTGAGGTAGTGGCGTTTTCTACTTTGAATAAATCTCATTCTGGTTACTTCTTATTGACTGCTACCGTTACATCCCCTTTGGGAAAGTTTAGCACAATTATTTTAGTGGATACTGGTGCCTCTAATAATTTTATTGATCAAGACCTTGCTGACTACCTTGAGTTGAGTTACTAACCAGGTGGTATGGTTATAGGTGGGTCTTCTCAAGGTATCCCTATGGTGAACGTCATGTGGTTAGTGAACTACCAGGTAAGCGCCTATCTTCTGTCCGACCATTTTCAAACTATCAGAGACCACTTGTTCCCCATTATTCTGGGTGTGGAGTGGTGGATAAAGTTTGACGTCAGGACTAATTTGAAAGGAAGCACCCCATCCTAGTCCTTGTTAAATGGTCACAAGCTGATTGTTCCTTTGTCAGAGGAATACGCCCAGGAAAAATTGCCCCATTGGCCCAATGTTCACACTCTTCATATTGCCCCTTTGCTGAAGCCCTCTGTGGAGGTTCCCCTACCGTCCTGTTTGGAGGGGTTGGAATATTCTTTTTAATGCAGCATTCGCTAACACACTTCCTGAGCACTCTGAGTTTGATTGCAAGCTCAATCTCACTGTGGATTTGGTGCATATATCTTCCCCCATCTATCCATTGACTGTTTGGGAGGAAGAGGCGTTGGGTGTGTGATTATTGGATCAGTTAGCCAAAGGTGCGATTTTTCAGCGTACCTCCCCTGTATAATCCCCACTTTTCTTTGTTGAGAAGGCTAATGGTACTCTATGCCCATGTGTAGACTATGGTAACCTCAACAACGTTACTGTAAAAACCTCCATCCCATCCTTTTGGATTCACAGATTTCACGCTATGTGGAGAAGGCGAAGGTCTTCTCCAAGCTGGATTGCCTCAATGCGTTTAATCAGATCTGGATAAAGAAGGGCCAGGAGTGGTTAACCGCATTCCGCACCAGAAAAGGAATTTTCCAGTTTTGGGTAATGGCCTTTGGTCTTAAGAATGCCCCTGCCATCTTTTAACGCCGCATTGATGCTGGTTTGAGGGACTTATTGGGGGTATGCGCGGTTGCTTACATGTATGACATCTCGGATTTTTTCCCTGATCAGGAGTCCCATGCAGTACATCTTTGGCAAGTAGTGGATAGATTGAAGGCCGCCCGCCTTGCACTAAAGATCAGTAAATGTGAATTTTTTAAGCCCCATGTCATTTTTCTGGGCAAAGTCGTGTTTGACCAAGGACACGCGATACCTCCAGACAAAAAAAAAAGATATTTGTGAGTGGCACCACCACTTCAGTCAATGAATTGAGGAGCTTTTTGGGGACGTGTACATTTATCAAGAAGTTTACACTCATTCTCTCTGAGGTGGCAGCACCCTTATACAAGGCTAGCGGTGCTAAGGTGCTTCAATGATCCCCGTTTTGGAGGATGCTTTCCAATCTTTGAAGTGAACCCTTTTGTACACGTCTGTTCTTTGCCATGTCGACCCTTCAAAGGGAATTCATTGTGTCTACTGATGCCTCCAACTTCGCCATAGCGGCCACCTTGTTACAAGTAGGCGAAGATGGTATAGAGCATCCAGTGGGATATTTTTACAGGAAAATGTCTTTGCCAGAGTTGAATTACGCCGTTTATGACAAGGAGTTACTGGCAGCAGTGGAGGCGCTGATTTATTGGCGTCACCACTTGCATGGCTCATCCCAACATTTCCTGGTACATACAGATCACTGTGCCTTGCTGTACTACTGCGCTCCTCATGTCCTAACCCCACGGCAGACCCATTGGCATGAGACCCTTGCTCAATTTGCATTCACGTATGAGTTCACCAAGGTCAAGGATAATGGTTTGCGGATGCTTTGAGCCGCAACCCTGTTTAACACCTGATCTCAAGGAGGTAAAGTTCATAACACACAGTTGATGATCCCGCCAAATAAAATTGTGTCTCAACTTCCCTCTCCCCAGCCAGCGGGCCAGCGCTGGTCCCTCTGAAAATGCGGAGGAATATATATGTTCATAAAAGGCTTTTTTCTCAGCCTCTAGCAGCTTAATATACTATGATACTTGATAAGAGCGCTATGATTCAAGAGGATCTCTCCAGGGGCTATCACGTAAAGGATGAGATGGTGTGGTTTCCGAGCGCCTATGGGTTCCTGCTGGACCACTTCGCCTGGAAATCATATGGGTCAATGATGATGGACTCACTGTTGGTCATCCTGGTAAATCAAAGACGATGGAGTTAATAAGATGCACGTACAATTGGAATGGATTGCCTGCTTATGTAGGGCGGTCTTTTAAAGAGTGCCTGATTTGCAATCAGATGAAACTCAATCGGCAACCTTTAACAGGGTTGTTGGTACTAGTCCAAAAGGCTGAAGGGCCCTGGACTTCCCTATCAGTAGATTCTATTGTGGAGTTACCTGTCTCGGATGGCTATGATGCCATCATGGTGGTGGTGGACCATTTCACAAAGTTCGCCCACTTTATTCTCTGCATAACAACAACATCCTCCGCTGAGATGGCCAGGCTTTTCGTCACACATTTGCTTGCGCTTCATGGGGTTCCTCATGAAATCATTAGTGACCGGGGACCCCAATTCACATCCATTTTTTGGGAAGAGTTGTGTAAGACTCTTCAGATTCACCCCTGCCATTCAACTGCCTATCACCCCAATCAGATGGGCAGATTGAACGAGTGAACCAGTGCTTGGAGCAGTTCCTGCGGTGTTACACCGCGCAGATCATTCAGATTGGGTCTCTCACCTTTCCATGGCCCAGGTTAGCTACAACAATACTTTTGCACTCTTCGATTGGTTGTTCCCCCTTTTTTCCAACCATGGGTTTAACCCCACCTTTAACATGGAGCCCAGCTGTGGTTCCAAAGTTGAAGCGTTGGTGGACTTTTCCAATACCATCAAGAAGGTCCACCAAGGGGTTCCCACAAGCTTGGAGGCAGCTATGATAGTCTATAAGGAGAACGCTGATGGTAAGCGCCAAGTGGGTCCAGCGCACAAGGAAGGGGATCTCATGATGCCTGATGCTTGTAACATCCCTATCAAGCAGCTATTTAAAAAGCTGGGTCCAAAGAAGATTGGTCCTTACCGTGCTGTGAGAAAGGTGGGTCATGCCTCTTACCAATTGAATCTCCTTGCCCATTCCAGATCTTTTCCATCTTTCATGAGAGAAAATTAATGTTGTTCGTGGGCCCCCCACCTGCGACTCCTGAGTCTTATCTCGTGGATGGGGCGCCAGAGTGGGAAGTGGTGGAAATAGTAGCCTCCCACCATGTTAAAAGACGTCTTTTACCTAGTATCTTGGAAGGAGTTTGATGCAGCTGAGAACAGTTAGGTGCCAGCATGTGACTTTGTATATGCCCAAGACCTGATCAAATAATTCCACAATCATTTTCCTGTGGCTGCAGGTTCAAAGTCCAAGCCTTCCGTCGCTGCTATGAAATTGCCACCCACACATAAGAACTTCTCCTTAGCGAACGCCCCTGGAGGCGGTGGAGTTCAAGAAGGAGGAGAGGGTAATGTCATGGTTAAACAAGTTGATAGTGGGAACCAACGCCAAGGATAAGGCTGAGCGACAGGAGGCCCAGAAGGTGAAACTTCAGACTCTTCCTGACCTTAAGCACACATTGGACCAACGCTGGGTATAAGCCCAATATTCCCAGGTTGGTACTAATGAGGTGCAAAACGCTCAGCCCCTTGTGTTGTCACAAGCTTTAAAACGGACAATCTACATTACAAACAAAGATAGTTCAATTCAGTTAATTGGCAAACAGGGTTTTAAAACTCATTCAATTTATGAAATAATGAGTTTGGGTAGAATACAGCTGCAATTGATTACTCAGTTAAGGCTGTTTTGGTGTATTCTACTAAATTGGATGGGAGCATTTGCCTATTGGGGCATCAAGGCTTAAGCACACTTCCGCAGACCCATAATTACCCTAACTTGGCTTAAATTTGTTTTGTGACCAAATCTCCTTGTTGGTTGACTTTCCCAATAAAATTTCCCCATTTTACCATTTTTATGCTTATGTTATTTTGAATGCTCCTGTGAGTGGACCCCTTCAAGGAGGTCTTGTGCTACATTAACCAAACATTTTTATAGATGATTTTTTAGCCCCTCATGCACTGCTGGTTCGCCCAGGTTCCCTCCCCTCTGGGATGCTTACCATATTCTTTTTTGTGCACTGCATCATTTTTGGTGGTGTTTTTGTTATAATGATCGCACTTTTCCTTTTAAGTTATTATTGCTCCAGCCCCCTCTGCTATGCTCTAGTAACTCTGGTTCTAACAGCTAGTTTCTATGCGTTGTCTCTGTGCACTGAGCACCACTACGCTGGAAACAGGAGATTTAGAGACACTCTCCTTACAAAAATTGTATCTAAGCGTGCATGTCCTTGTAGTCACCTTTTGTGTGATGGCGAAATGAATGCTGTCATTGACATTTATGCCCCAACCTGAGCGCTTGCACGTCAGGAAAGTTTCTCAGCAGTCAATTCCATTATTTTACCCCTGACCCATTTGTTGTTGGTGACATGAACTGTGGGATGAACCCATCCACTGACTGCTGGCCCTCATCGCCTACACCATCACAGGGGCACGTTGAACTTTGAGTTCTCAAAGCCACCCTAGGGTTGTTTAATACTTTGCCACCTCATGCTCCACTACTCACTAATATGTCACGCCCCCACATACACAACGGCCAGCTAAAGTCCATGACCCGCATTGACCTTATTCTCACTCTACTGAATTTTAAGCCCAAATTTCCCACTTCACCATAACAAAAATTGATTTCTCCAACCACAGGATGGTATTGGTTTCCTTCCATTTTCCAATCCAATGACCCAGGCGCCGCAGTGGTGCAAACTCTGCCCCACTGAGATAGCATCACCAAGATTTTTCTCGTGGCTGGAATTCATGACCTCAGCTCTGGAGTTTGTTGCACCGTTATGTGCAGACCCAATTTCCATCTGGTCAACCTTCAAGGCTAACACACTCCACCTGGCTCGCCACTTCTCCTCCTGCCACTCACGGGCTGCCTTGGCAGTCATTTTGCGCATTCTGGCATAAGTGGACCACCTGGAGTCTAACATCCCCACTGCCGGCTACAGCCCAGCTTGGGGTCACAAGTGGGCAGAAGTGTCCGCCTGCCTAAATGCACTGGCAAGATAACATAATCATTAGGTTTGTGTTCAGTATAGAGCAAAGCATATTAAAGCAGGCGATACATTCCATTTACATTTTTTGAAAATTCTTTTCACCACGCCAGAGTTTGGCCTGCACACAGGTGTGAAGGACAGACTACTCTGTCACAGATATGCCAGCTGAAGTGGCTATCAAAATACAAAACTATAACTCTGAGCTATATTGATCCAAATTAAATCTGCCAGCTGAAATGGAAAATTTTCTTGAAAGCACACATATCTGCACCGTTTCCCAATTTTTGGAGTTGATGAATTTGATTAATTGGGACAAACTCTGGTCCGCCATTTGCAGTGCACCGTACAGGAAATGCCCAGGTCCAGATGGCATCCCTTATGAGTTCTACAAGAAGTATTACAAAGATTTAGCCTCCTTGCTGCTTGCCTCTATTAACCATTGCCTTCTGGAAATGCGCCTCATACCTGGAGGGCAAGGGGCCTTCATGATAACGTTGTACAAGAAAGGGGATAAGCTGGACTTGGCCAACTGGTGCCCCATTTCTCTCACTAACACAGACACAAAGCTTTTTACTAAAATCATGGCTAACCGTCTAGGGGTTGTTGCCTCTGCTCTCATTTCCCCTTAACAGTTTGGCTTCATCACCAAAAAGTCAATTTGGGACAATAAGCACACCGTAGCAAACATCTGTCAATCCACAGCTTCTGGAGAAAATGTGTTTTTAGACCAGCAGAAGGCCTATGATAGTGTCAACTGGGCCTATCTCAGAGCCTGCCTCCACAAGTTCCGCCTCCCCTTCGCTTCATTAATTTGGTGATGTTGCTAACTGAATCCGCCACAATGGCTGTGCGTGGCCCTGGCTTCCTCACGGAAGTAGTCCGCCCTCAAAGAGGACTACGCCAATGAACTCCCTTAGCTCACTCGTGTATAACTTTAGCCTTGACACACTTATTTAAAATGTGAATGCCCGCCTTACCGGGGTCCATGTGCAAGGCCATGCACCAGTCAAGATGTTGGCATTTACTGATGATTTTGTGGTTGGGGTGTTTAACAATCATGATTCACGCGCATTTGAAACTACTATCCAGGTTTACTTCAGGGTAAGTAATGCTGCACTTAACGCCTCCAAAAACGAAATTGTTCTCCTTGGTTGGTATCAAGCCTGCTGGGCCCTAGCGCCCAGTTTCCTACCTGCCTTGTCAACTAGTGCACGGGATCACTTGCCCTGCCCAACACTCACCGCACCGCTTGTGCTCCCCTTTGTGCCAAGCCCTACCGTTGGCCCTGTCCGCCATTTGGGGGTGTGGCTGGAGGCAGGAGGGTACGCCTTAACGGTGATGGAAAACCATATCCTAAACAATGTTACGAAATGCATAGCTTCCCTCAAAGCCCGTCATACCTCCCTTACTAGCAGGGTAGTGCTAGACAACTCTATGCTTCTCCAAAGTTTGGTTTGGGGCACATGCTATCGATTTTTCCCCTTGTTTCTTCATGTCATTATATGCCCTTCTGCAAGGGTGTCTTTGGTTGGGCCGCCCATCATCAGTGCGCCTTGATGTCATGGTTGGCCCTCGCCATAGTATGAGCCTGCTCAACTTTGAGGCCCATGCTGCCAAAATCCTTGGCACCTGGATTGCTGCCGTCATTACCCTGCGTTCTCTGACCAGCACAGGTCCCATACAGCCTGCTACAGCTCCTGACGCGCCCTGGGCCTCAGCAATCAGACCCACCCCCACTCTCTGTTAAATTACCTTGCCTCACATCCTTCTGCTGCGGGCCCACATGGGACTCGCCCCACTTCAAAAAAATCCTCCTCTCCATGTGGAGCGCTGAGTGTAGAATTCGCATCTGTGAGCACAAAGCCCAAGGGGGCGCCCCTCTCCTCAGTTCACCCAGGAAGTACAAGGACTACCCATTCTGAACGGAGTAATACCCATGAGACCCCTCCCATGGCCAGGGTGGATTACCTGGACATGTTGGACATCCCGTGCCCCCTAGATACACTGAAAGCCATTTGGAAGTATGCCCACCACCCTCTTCTGCAGCCGCATATTTTTTTCCATGTGTGTCACTTCTTGAGATGGGTATACCATACTGCCGAGCGCTCTAATGCTTTGCACTCATCTTGCGTCGTGTGTGGCCAGTATGGAACGCTGGTTCACCGCTTGGAAGAATGCCCTCCATCAAAAGCGATATGGCATGAGGTACAACGCCTGTTTCGCCAGGATCAGGCGCAGCCCTTCAGCATGTCTAAGGACATATTTGCTTTATCCATGGCTTCCCCTATTCCACCTTCCCTCTGTTCCTTGGTAGTAGCAATAGCTATGTGGACTATCTACACGATTGTCCTAGATGCTATCTCAGGTTCCACTCCCACCTTCCAAGAAGCTGTACGCCGGTTCCAGTCGCAACTTGTGGACCATTTTAAGAGTGGTTGTTTGGGTATCTCCCACCCCACAGCCGCCAGGTGGTCTCATCCTGGTTCCCAGTTTGGTTCATTCTTTCAGACCCCTTCCTACAAAGTGCTCAATAGTGGCGCAAGCCCCTGCACATGTAACCCCCTTCCTTCTCTTGGCGTTCCCACTGGCAACAGGAGATAGCATCTGCTTCTCTGGGGTGCCCTCCTCTCGCTGAGGTTTGCACATTATATAGTGTTTTATTGGAAGAGTTCATACCTTGGTCAGCCTTCCCCAAATAAATTTTAAAACATTTTAATTTAAAAAAATTGTTTAGAGTATTATTCTGAATGAATATTAGGCAATTTGAAATGGTTGTTCTGTCAGATCAATATTCCAGAATGCTAAATTCTCATTGGGGTATGATCCCAACAATAAACAAGTGATTAAGTTATTTATCTAAGGTATGACAACGAGGGGATGGATTTACTTAAGCTCAAACGAGCTAAAACTTAAAAATGAAAATAAAATAAAAAAATAAAGTCAAAATGAGACAGACAGATTAAACTGAACTGAAACAGAATCAGAGCAAAACATTAACAAAGTCTGAAGCAGAAACCTCTATACATCCATGGAGGTGGGTGAAGGGGGATCAGGAGGCTCTTCTTCCTCATATGTTGGGGAAATGTAATTGCACAAAGCTGATAGCACTGGAGTGGGAGCATCATGGAAATGGGGTTAATAATATAAAGAGGTGCTTTCAACTCAATTTGTGTGATGAGGAGGATGAAAATGTAAGTCTTAAGTGCTTTTTAAGCCTCAAGGTGTACTTTAGGTAAGGTGACAATGGTTGCAAGATTGTTGCAGATAATGCAGGTTTTTGGGCCAAGATTTGCGACCGCCACAAATTTTTGAACTGCTTAATTTGCCACCTTATAGTAGCAGTGATGTTTTATTATGTTTTGGGATCATGGTACTAGATAGGATAGGAGGTGGCAGGCCCTTAACCAGTACTGCTACTAATTTTGCAATGGCTTTATGGGTTGGGCGACATTTAGGGGAGGCAACTGCCTCTTCAGCTAATTGGTGGTCACTTTTGAATGGGGTGACATCAGGGCGAAGCACATAATGAGGCTTTGGAAATTGGGCCACATATTCAGTATTGAGGTACATTTTGAATGGAGGTGACCAGCCCATTCAAATTTTGGTATAAGCTCACCTGATTCGTCAACCTCAACCAAATAATCCCATGAATTTGGATAAATTTAACTTATATTTTTGCATGTTTGTGATCTGTGGCTTGTGTCTTAGAGGATAGGTTAGAACTTACTTTATCCATCCTGGCTCCTGACTGGTGGTTTAAGGAGAAGAGGTTCGTTGAGATAATTTTTGGTGGTTGATTCTGTGGTTGCTGTAGCTACCACATTGGGGGAGGGGAGAAGGATAGTGCCTCATTCAAAAAACGTAATTAGATTGGCTATAGGGTCATCATGCAAAGAGTCAGGTGTGGTTGCACGGCTCAGGATATGAAGGGGCAGCGCCATTTCAAATTGGTCCTGTTTAAACAGGTAGGGCAGATGGTACGCCCTCATTCCACTAGAGCCCAAAAAGGATGGTCCAGGGCATAGGGGATAATGGTGTGAAGGGGGATTGAGAGGGCTATTTCTGTTGATACTGGATGAATAGTTGTGAAGTTGTGGGAGCCTTCAAAGCGGGTGGCTCCATTGAGAACCACAAGTTGTATTATGAGACTAAATCCCTATTTTGATAATCCAGTGATAATTTTATTAAAATAAATTTTGGGCAGTAGGTGGGTAGGAGGCTCAAAAACTAGACCACAAGTGTGGTATCAGTGGGAAACTGGTAAGAGTAGTTGGAGGGGGTTCACTGGAACACCTGGGGGATGGTAGCTGCTACTGCAGTATCAGCTTCACTTGAGAAGCTGAGATCAAAATACCTATTGTAGGGGCGGAAGTCATTGAATCCTGAAGGCTGCATAACAGCCTGGGATAATGCAATAATTTCTTTATCTGAATAGGGGAACAACTTACCCTATTCAACATGAAGGACATTTCGCATGTTGCTTTGGAGGAGCACAAAGGGCAATGTGGCACCGCTTGGGTTTGGGCAAGATGTAAGGTTAAGTCCTTAGGCGGGACATAGCATTTTGAAAAATTTGGAGGCTAGCCAAGCAAGCCTGAGCATGTTTTGTCAATGGTCAAAAAAAATTAAGAGGGGGCACATTACTGCACCATGTGGGGGCAGTGGGCGTTGAACGCATCAACATAGGTAACTTGAATAGGGCGACTGAAATGGAGCAGTTTTTGACTAAATTTCAAACTAAGATTAAACCAAAAGTGAGAAAATTGAGAGTGAGATAACAAGTGATAAAGTTGTCAATTTTAGTATTGATAAACTTAAATAACTTGTGGGAGTCATTTGGGTTTAGTTTTTTATTGACTAAAGGGTTTATGAGTTGTTGGGAGAGTAATACCACCTGTGATAAAGTGACTTGCAGGTTCCTCTTAGGAATCGCAACCTGCTGTTTATAGATAAGAGTCTCTTTACCTAAACAGGTTGTTACCATATAAGGGTGACTCAATGAGGTTAACCAAAGGTGTTGGGACATTTTCTTTATTTCAAGCCCGAAGATTCACATTAAGATTTTGTGGAAAAATCTGAGTGAAACTGATAATGAAGATTATCATTTAACGTGACACTAGAGAATTAATTCATCAGAAATGGCTGCCATTTTCAATTGGGGCACCAACAGAAGGGTTGGGCGCCAAATTCCTTTATAAACTCCAATGTTTTTTCATGATAAAGCAGATAGATAGATAACACAGGGGAACAAAATTTATAAATATAAATTTTATTTGGGGAAGGCTAACCATGGGATGGACACTTCCTATATAAACTAAAAGAACTAATTTAAGCAAGAGGCACCACAGAGAAGCAAACGCTGTCTTCTTTTGCCAGTGGAAACGCCAAATAAAGGAAGGGGGTATAATGGTTAAAGGCTTGCGCCACTATTGAGAATGTATGAAGGAAAGGGTCTAAAGTGTTGAACCAAACCGGAAACCAAAATGAGACCAACTGCCATTGATGGGATGGGTAGGTACCCAAACAACCATGCTTAGAAAGTGGTCCATGATGTAAGTCCTGGGGAACGTCCCCTGTGTGTGGATCAGGCAGTCTTCCTTTTTCCAAGTAAAATGGTTCCAAAGAGGGTGGTTGTACCCTCGTCACCCAGGTTGACCTCACCCACATGATAGACGAGCACTGGGTAACAGCTCTCCCTCTTTGGATTCCTCCCCCGGTACTCACACTCACCTCAGTCAAACTTGTCTGCCAGATAAGGGAAATCTGTGCTAAAATCACCAGATCGAAGTTGATTAGTCCAAAACTGAATGAAAAGCCTGACAATTGGAAACCACATAGTCAAAAAGGGATGAAGATTAAATTATCAGCCATAATCACTGACAGTTTTGATTCAGCCAGCAGTGCAATCATCAAAACTAACCCCCTCTCAAAATCATCAGGTATGATCCCAACGTGCAGGTAGTAGCATCAGAAACCATTGATGATAGTTTAAGCACCCATCCAACAAATTGGTAGTTGTGGCTGGCACAACTCTTTTGACCAAACAAGCAGCACAGTGACCGATCATGAGCAGTTTGGGCATCCTGAACCTGTTTCCAACCAATTGGGACCACCCTTACGTGGGGTAGCCCTGATAATTCTTATTGCTCATTGGGCCAGATGCCATCATGCCAACTGCTGGAAATGCAGTTGAGCCTCAGTTTGGGAATTTACGTCAAAAACAACAGTGACTCTGCCTGCTACCAAATTCTTCAATGTTGGTTCCTGTTGAGCTTATCTGCCCCCATCCCCAAAATAATTCGTCAGTTGGGTCAAACTTGAGGGACCTAATCCCTGCTTGTTCCTGCATCAATTGACCACTATTTATTCAGTTGCATCACACTGAGAAATTTTTTTGGTCAATTTTCTTCACTTTCCTTTAAATAAAATTATGCCATTATAAACTATCAATTTTCTACTTTATTGATATCCTTCTGGCCATATTCCCGATGGCATTACTCTGGTGGCCTGTTGGCCCATATACTGAATGGTCTTTATCAGTATTAATGATTGCTATGGCTCCCACCATCCTCAACTGGATTCAACGGCCAGATACTTCTGACAATTCAACCCCTATATTTTGACTTTACGCCATCAATATACTTGAATCTTGTGGCCTTACATTCACCATTTCCAATCAAAATACACCCCCTTGTCTCCTCAGTTTTATTGAACCCACCCACCAGTAACCTTAAAAAATGATCCCAGTGGTACCATCGCCTGAAGAAAGACCCCCAGTGTCTAAGTTTGTCACAATTTGGTTCATTTTCGGGTTTCTTTTCATACCCATCCTACACCAATGATTTATCATTTTCCAATTCATGGCTACATGTAGTGTTGTACATGCAGCTATGCCTCTGGCATTTTGTTTTGCCTTTAGGGTGCTCACGCATCCTGACTGACAGGCCAGTATAAACACTGACGTTTTCATGACATAATTGACCAGCCATTGTTTCCTTCTACTTCCGCCCTGCTCTTCAAGGTGGGCACCACAGTGGTTACCCTTTATCAAATAAACATGCAATCAATAGTCTGCTTTTTGTTGTTCGTTTGGTCTCTTGCCAATTTTGTGAGTAGTATCCACTTTATCTTGGAGAAATTTCTTCAGGCCGTCAGAGCCTCATGGATTACTACCTCTCCCCCATTTAATATACAGAAAGAAAGTTCATGTATTCCTTCCTGAGATATTGTCAATCAGGTTCTCAACGCCCTCACTGAGGTGCAATTTCATTCTGTGATTGCCCTTAAAAATGCCGCTGCGTTATCCCATGCCCAACAAGGGGTCACTTTGTTTGACGCTATAGAAGGTGATGCTCATCATTGGGTACAAGGCCTTCTGTGTTGACTCACAAGCGGGGGATCCCACCTCGCTGATTGCCATCATATCAGCTGCTTTAAAACCCCCATGTCTCGCTCAGACCGTTCATTCCAATTGCTTTCTACTATGGCCGAAGCTCCCAGCCTGGCTTCTTTAGTCTCTACCTTCCACAAACAGGCTCCCACACTAGGCCTATCTAATGAAATGCTTCAGGAAATCTTTAGATCTGGGTTGGATTCAGTTTCTGCTCATCAAGAGAATTAATCCACCTCAAAAGGAACGTTGGATCAAATATGTAATGCTGCGACCACTATTAATGCCACCCCTCGCCATACTTTCCGCTATCAAGGGGGAAATTTTATGACAGTACTACCCAATGACAACGTGGATGCAGTTTTTACTATTAAACCAGTGTTAGTCCCAGCCTCAGAGCCCATCACTGCTCCTGCATCAGAGTTGGGTTATCCTGGTTCACCTATAAATGAATCAGTAAAAGCAGATGGTTAAAGCCAGTTCCCAAGCCCTTGTTCTTCTCAACTTTACTCCAGAAAAGGTCCCCCACCTTCCCCCAATTTGCCTGCCATTTCTTCAGCTGCAACAGAAATACCCGAATCTACCAATAAACAAAACAACGCTTATTTCTTATTACCTATGAAGATTAGTATCAGATCTCACCATGTTTCCTTTGAGGTTTTGGTGGATACTGGAGCTGTGGGTAATTTCATGAGCGTCGAGTTAGCCCAACAATTGGAACTGGACACGGAAGTAGGTTTATCAGTGATGGTGGCTTCTTCAGCCTCCAAGACATCATAGATAGTCCGTCGGCCAGTACCTTTTTCAGTACACTAGTTTAGCTTCTGCAATCAGTTTTCCGCTATGCCAAACTTGGTTTTTCTGGTGATTTATGAGGCTGGATGGTGGCGCTGACAACATGTTAGAATCCACCTGGAGTCAAACATGTTGTCATTCATTAATGATCAACTGGAGGGTGAATTTCCCTTAGTTGACACTCTTAAGAAAATTCATGGTCACAGTTGTGTTACTTCCCTTGTTTCTCCTGCAGGCCTTACGGCTGATTTTCCAAAAGATTTAATGCGCTATTAAAGTATCTTCAATTCTGAAAAGCAAATTGTCTGCCTCTTCATACTAAATTTGACTTGAGATTTAGAACGACCGTGCATTTGTAGAATATCAACTGTCCATTGTATCCCCACACATCGGAGGAGGAAGTTGCACTTAACACTTGATTGGATGATATGCTTAAAAAAGAGTGGTTGTTTAGGGAGACATTGCCAGCCGCGTGTCCCATTATCTTCGCCAAAAAAACCAATGGTTCCCCTATACCTGCTTGGATTACAGACACTTAAACAAAGTTAAGGCTCAAAATTCCTACCCTCTGCCCCTGGAGCATACTATCAGTCAAGTAATCGCTAAATCTCGTGTGTTTTCTTAGCTGGATCTCGTCAATGCCTTCAAACAGATTAAGGTGATTGAAGGGCAAGAATGGCTAACCGCAATTCAGACAAAGCGAGGCATTTTTCAATTCCTTGTAATGCTCTTTGGGCTGAAGAATGCGCCAATACATCTCAACAAATGATTGACAGTGTACTTGGCGATCTCCGGCTAACTTATGCGGTTGCATATATTGATGACATTATGGCTTACTCCCCAACTCCTGTACAACATGCTAAAGACACAGAGGCAGTCATGGAGGCTTTGCACAAGGTGGGCTTGTTCTCCAAGCCTTCCAAATGCGAGTTCAATAAGGACGAAATTACCTTTCGTGGGAACCTAGTCCTTAAGGATGACTATGCAATTCCTCTTAATAAGTTGGATGCTATCCGAGAATGGCCAACTCCAACAGCCCAAAAACAATTAAGGAGCTTCTTGGGAACCATTATTTTCCCAAAGAAATTTTCCTCGGCCCTTTCCCAAGTTAGCTGCCATGCTCCACCCCCTCAAAGGCAAGAATGTGCCATTTCATTGGACGCCCAAATGAGAGCAGGCGTTTGAATCAATCAAAGAGGTGTTTTTATCCCCGCCCATCCTGAAACATGGAGATCCTGCCAAACCATATATCGTTGTGTGTGATGCCTCCTCAGTTGCAGTGGAAGCAGTTCTGCTCCAAGAACATGATGGCTTGTAACATATAGTCGCCTACTTTTCCTGAAAATTTACTTCTATGGAGCAATCCTGGGACATCTACAATAAAGAGATGTCAGGCTGCAGCATGGGCCTTGAATCATTGGAGGTATCTGTTACAGGGTGCCCAGAATGAGTTAATTGTGCGCATGCATCACCAAGCTCTCTTGTATTTCTTATATTTATTTGGGTAAGGTCAACCAGGGGACAAGCACTTCCGATATAGTGAGGAAACTAATAAAATTTGACAATTAAAGACACCCCAGAGAGTTCAAGGCCCCTCTTGTTGTCTCCAGGATCACCAAGTTTAGGACGGTAGGTAAGGGGAGCTATGCTGGCTTATTCTTGGATGTAGCATGTGAAGGAAAGGATCACCCTTTAGGAACCATATGGGGAACCATGTGTTGATTGTACTTCTGTTATGGGGGGTCATGTGTCCAAAAAGCCATGATTGGAAATGTTTCAATATATGGCTGTGGAAGCGATGGATGGCTTCTTGGATTGTGGGCGCTGCTCCTGTGAACGATTCCAGTACCATTGTATGTATCGTTCATAGTGCTATTGCTACTATTAACGCCCTTAGAGATGGGTGGATAGGAGAGTCCATGTTTATAGCGACCATGTTCCTTGCTAGGCTGAATGGATGTCCGTTTTCTTAGCAGAATAGGCGCATGGCCTCTTTCCATACAGCCACTGACGTTAGGCATTGTTCTAAATGGTGGGCTAGGCTTCCATACTGACCACATATTGTACATGAGGTGTGAGTGGCATTTGACCGTTCTGCTGTTCAGTATTATCTCCTCATGCACCTCCATACATGTGCTCTTATCCTGGGTTGGAGTAGAGGGTGATTTGTGTATCTCCATACTCTTCTTTGAGTCTCCAGGTTGTAGGGTATGTCCATATGGTCCAGTTAATCTATCCTGGCTTTGGTGCTTGGGCTTTTTGCTTATTAGATTGTCTGTGACTATTTGATTATTGATATCCTGTCTGTAATTTAACCTTGGGCGTCCTTGGTAACTGGTTTGGTTATTATTGGATCCGCCATGTCGCTCCTCTCATGGCTAATAGTATTCTATTGAAATGTGCAGGAGTGCCGTGTGGTCCTGCAGCTGTGAGATGGGATGCCAGATATTTGATTAATGTGTTAAGGTGACCTGGGTTTCATAATTGGAGTGCAAGTGTGAAGTTATATATTGCTGTTCTGGCCCAGTGTGTATCTGGAATGTCTGGGCTAGTCACCTGAGCAATCCAGGATCCCAGTATATGTGTTGCTTGCTCAACGTAATTAGTAAGCCCCATACCTCCATTTCTTCTAGAGTCAAATAGGGTTTTGAGGTGTACAAGGGGGTTGTGGTTGGACCATAGCCAACCTTGTAATAAGGCGTGGATTGTGTTGAAGAAGGTTGGTGAGAAAGCGATTGCATGGGCCGTGAACCATATGATTGATAGAATCATAGAGTTGGCTACAGTGACCCTTCCTGTTAGATCTGTTAGGTGTCCATGTAAGGAGGCAATGTGTTTTGTAATTTGTCTAATAGTTGATTTTCCATCATGGCGTTGGCGTGACCTCCTGCTTCCAACCATACTCCCAAGTGACGAACAGGGCCATCTGTTGGATTTGTGATGAATGGAAGTTTCAATGAGGTCGTTGCTAATATTTGCCTCCTATGTCTGGTCAGTAGTCTTGATGTATTATCTTGTTGGCCCTGGGTAGTTGGCATCCAATGTGTCTGATATTTCCCAGGAGTATAATTTCCGTTTTTTCAGTGTTAAGTGATGCATTACTTATGGCTGAATAGTCTTGGATTATCTTCTTAATTTTACAAGCATCCTGATTGTTGGATATGCCCACCACACAATCATCAGCAAAGGCCATCATTTTGATTGGTGGTTGGCCCTTGACGTTGATTCCCTTGAGAAGTGTGTTTTTATTCTGGATTAGAGGATCCAAACTAAAATTTTAAAGTAGAGGGATCAAAGGGTCTCTTTGTTAGAGTCCTCTATGTGGGATGATTGGGTTAGTTGAGAAGACTGCTCCACGAACAGTCATGATAGCAGAGTCTGTAAAAAATTAACCAGTTTATAAATCTATTTGGAAGCTTGAATTTTTGAAGGAAGGCCCTAAGATAGGTCCAGTTCACTCTGTCATATGCTTTTTGTTGATCTAAAAAGACAAGTGCTCCAGAGGTTTTGAACTGGAAGACATTTGCAACTGTGTGGATGTTAACCCATATGGATCTTCTTGGAACAAATCCATATTGTGATAGAGATATCGCATCAGTTGCAATTTCTCCTAGCCATTTAGTAATTATTTTATGTGAAAATTTTTGTATCTGTGTTGGTTAGGGAAATTGGACTCCAGTTGGATAGGTCAAATCTGTCTCTTTTCTTGAACAAAGTGACCGTGTAGGCTTCTTTGCTTCCAGGTAGGAGGCATGTTTCCATAATACACTTGTTAATTGAAGCTATAAGAATGTTAGAGATGTTAAAAACTATTTTATGTAAAATTCATAGGGAATCCCATCAGGTCCAGGGCATTTCCCTCTTGGTGCACTGCATACTACTTCCCATAAATCCTCACGTGATACTAGGTTGATTAATTTGTTATTCTGGGCCGCGGTGTCAATATGTGCACTTCTAAGGATTTTTTGATTTTTTCTAGTTCGGCTGGCTTGGATTCATACAAATTTCATATAAAATCTGTGCACTTTGGTCGCGACTTTTTTGGGTGCTTCTGCTATGGATTTGTCTGGTTGACGGACCTGTGTAAAAGCTATCATATTTTTCCAGGCATGGGATCAGAGGAAAAGTAGCTATAGAAAGTTCTCCATCTCTTATGTTTTTGCCTTTATATTGGACTCCAACTCAGTATTGGTGTTCACGGATCAGGGTGTTTAGTCAAGCAGAAACCTCCACCCATTTGCAACTCATCCAGGGCTATATCCCATGCTTGGAAAACTGTTTCTAGATGGTCAATTTCAGCCAAGGTGTGTTTGATAATGGCTGAGACTGCCCTGTGTCTTCTAGATGATGTATGTTTAATTTGTTGGGTTGTTTATTTTTTGAAATTTTCCCAGGTGGTTAGTGGGTCTGAGCAAAATGGTGTTTGAAGTTCCCAGGTTAAGGATATTTCCTCCATTCAGGATTGAAATTCCGAGTCAGCTATACTTTCTGGGCATGTTCTGCACCATCTGGGTGCTTGGTTCTGCCAGTTTGTAAGACACCAAAACAAGCCAATGGTCAGAAAATTCAATTTTTTTATGTTTTAATTTTTTGAATTTTTTATTGGAAAATTATTGGTACAAGTATTAAGTCTATTCTTGACATAGAGACAAGTATACCATTGTGTACATGGGGGCGTGTCATGTTTTGTAGCAGGGGTTGCCTTTTTGGCAGTGGATCATATAGTCCCAGGGTGGCCTTTAGTACGCGGAGTTCCACTTGCCCTTGTGGTATCTTCGTTGTGTATGGCCATTGGTCCATCTCTGGGTTAGTCCAGCAGTTCATGTATTCCATGAAAAAAGTGTTTGCTAGAAGATGGAGTTGTGTTAGAGCTGTTAAAAACTCTTGTCGGTCTGGTGCACAGTTTGGTGCATACACACTGGCTATTGTGTGCACTTTGGTGTGCCATGAGAAGGTTACGGCAAGTACATGGCCATCCAGGAACAAATTTTTATCAATAAATTTAAAGTTTTGGTTCGCGCATACTATTACCCCAGTGGAGTGACCAAAATTGGTTTTGTTGGGAGGAGCAATCTTTTCCCATGCCTCCTCCTCTCCTTGTGGACAAAGGGTTTCCTGCACCTCCAGGATATCCACATGTGGGTTTTGTAGGAGACTCAACTTCTTGGCCTGGGACGTTAAGGCCTTCTGTCCCGCTATATTAAGCATCCCTATATCCACTGAGATGCCCAATGCACCTCAGGAGCAGTTAGCAGGACCCCAAGTCCTACTCCCTCGCTCACATTGCTCTCCACTGCACCTCTGCTGTGGAGAACATAACCATGAGTAGGAGTTGAGGTGTATTCTGCCCCTTTAATCGCCACATTTTTCGCTCCTCTCTTGGTTTTTGCTTGGTTTCAATATATTATTGCGGTGCACTTGTGTGCTTTTATTAGCCACATTATTTTCTTGCACATTCCTTTGTTGATTTTCCTTCCTGATTGGGTTAAATTCCACAATTTTGGGGGGTGTGCTGAACCCCAATTTTGCTGCATTCATTTCTGAATTGGGTTCCACTAAATTCAATCTGGTCATATTGGTTGGATGGTTTTCCATGGGATCTGATTAGTTCATTGACTCAATTTCCTCCATGTCTTCCTGGATCTGCTGTGGCAATATGGTTGATTCCGCTGAGGCCTTTGCCTTGGCCGCGGCTAGCTTTTGAGCTTTTTTGGACATTTTTCATTCTTTTGGGGAAATAGGTTCAATTATTTTATATTTCCCGTGTTCTCCCAGTTGAAGGATTGTGTAGTATCCATGATTTTGGCGTACTCTAAGTGGTCTTCGCCCAATTCCTCCTCACAGAATTCCATTTCTCTCAGGCCTTCTTTTATGGAACAAGCATGAATCTTGTGCCCAAAGCCCTGGCAGTAATTGATATGGGGTATGCGCTTTCCACTGTTGTGCAGAACAGCAGGGATTTTTCCCATCAATGGTGAAGGATGCTATATGAGGGATTTTTGCAATATCCTCTACTACATCCTGGTTTAGCAAAATAGTTGCTATTGCCTTCTCCATGCTAAGGGTCAGCATCATCTGAAATCTTTGCACTTCAAACTGTTTGATTTCACCATAGGTTTCCAAGCCTTCTCAGAGATGTCTTTTGACTACTGTGCGCGCCAATGTGGTCAGAAAATAGTTGAAAATTATAAAGTTGTCTTTGGATTCAGTCCAACGGGTGCATTTGGTTGGTACCATTTGCTTTCCATCGGGAAAGTCAAGTTCCACTCTGACCTTCGCTGCTTCATTCACTTCTTCTGCGGTTTCAAACCTAAGATCTACCCAACCTCTGCAGATAGTATGGGTGTTAAGTACACCGCTTGCAGGAAAAATTTATGTTGGGCTTCGCCAAAATTTTTCCACATTATCAGTGTTTCTACGCCCAGGAAAACTCATATCCCATGTTCCACCAACGACAGTGGTTGCAATTGGGATACTTCCATATAGCTGCAGTATTTTACCAAAAAATTAACAAAACCCATGGGGGGCGCCACCCCGGGTTTTTGATTTTTACTGAGATTTTCATTTGTACCTGTGCGCTTGGTACCTTTGGGCAGTGCAGGTTTGGGTCTTCTAGCCTTTACCATGTTCGCCCAGCTCTTCACTTTATTATTCATACTTATCTCTCCTGGTATTGATTATTAAATTGTGCTGTTTGAATAGAATTGTATTACTAAAAGTGATAGTAATCAGAAAGAAAAGTTATCTCTTGTATTTCTGTAAACCCAAAAATTGGCACATCGGCAAGCTCATCCTTATTGAGACTTGTGCAGTTTCAATTTCAACTACAAGTTTGTAAAAGGTGCACTTAATGTACTTCCCAATTTTCTTAGCCACAACCTGGCCCACTGTCCCTCAGACCCAGATGAAGTGAACCTCATTACTGTGATCTCCGCTGCTCAAATTTTGTCAATTGTTCCCCCCGTTGTTTCTTCAGTCGCCCTTGCTCCCAATGCTTCCCTAGTTACACAGGTCTTAGCAGCCCAAATGACCTTCCCTGAAGGAGTGGAGTTATTTGAGCAATTGTCCCTCCAAAATCAAAAACGCTCCCAGTATTTCTTGGTGAAGGGACCATATTTATTTTAGGTCATATATTTGGGTTCCCCCTCTCTTTAGAGCCAAGGTATTTTGCGTGCATCATGACCCTCCCACGATTGGCCATCTGGGCAATAACAGATGCATCAACTAAATCAAGTGGACCACAATTGGGTGGGTTTATATAAGAAAGTTCCGGCCTGAATTGCTGTTTGAGTTAATTGCGCTCAGGATAAGTTGGATCACTCTGGTAGAAATGGGATTCTACAACCCTTACAACAGGTGGAGGGTCCATGGAAATCAGTGTCCATGGACTTTATTGTCTAACTCCCCTGCTCTAATAAGTTTTACAGCGGTGATAGTGATGGTTGATCATTTCACCAAGTTTTCCCTTTCTATCCCCTGTGCTTCCACGATTACATCTGAGGAAACCGCTCATCTCTTTGTGCGCCATGTGTTTTCAATGTTTAGTCTCCAACAGGAGATCATCAGTGACCGTGGTTCACAGTTCACAGCGCGTTTCTGTAGTGAACATTTATCTAGTTTTAACAATTTCTCCCTATCACTCCATGGCATATCATCCTCAGTCCGATGGAAAAACTGAGCGAGTTAACCAAGTCCTAGAATGGTACCTGCATTGCTATGCTGCAGCTGCACAGGACACCTGGGCTAACGACCTTCCCCTCGCTCAATTCGCCTACAATAATGGGGATCACGCTTCCATGGGATTTTCTCCTTACAAAGCAATGCTAGGATATAATACTTCTTTTTCAGTCAGATCCTGCTTGCAACCTGAGGTCCAAGCTGCCGCGAATAATGCTGAACATATTAGGTCTACTCAATCCTTAGTGTGGGAGCACCTCACTAAAGTTATCTAAGACTACAAGCAGTTTTCAGATTGTAAGCGACTTCCAGGTCATGACATAATGGTTGGCTCCTATGTTATGCTCAATATGTGTCATTTAGTAATGCAGGTACCCTCCCATAAGTTTGCAAGTAAGCATTTGGGCCCCATTTGGTGGAGATAGACTTGGACAATGATGCATTCCGGTTAAAGCTACCAGCCCATTGGAAACAGCCCCCCATCTTCCACATTTCCCAGTTGTCACCATTTAAGGGTACTGTTCCCACATATCCTGAGCCAATTGTAATTGAAAATGTGGAGGTGGCTGAAGTGGAAAATATCCTAACATCCAGAAAGTCCCAAAGGTCCCAAAGGTCCGTTCAGTATCTTGTGGCCTGAAAATGTTATTCAACCTATGAGAACAGTTGGTTTAAGGCCTTCAATTGCACTAACTGCATGGAACAGGTTGATGCGTTTCATGAATCACACCCTGATGCTCCCCACCACCCAAAAAAAGTCGTGACTGTGATGGTGATCAAATTTCCCAAAACGCACAAATATTTGGCC
>JAKSZP010011257.1:0-35009 GCA_022478985.1 Massospora cicadina | reverse complement strand
AAAAAAAGTTTTGAAAATAAAAAAACAGTTCTATAATTTATAGTTTTCATCCAGTATATAGTTTAAGTAGTAAACTTTATCAGCTTTCACTTGTTCTATCCTTTCTCAAGGATATTATTGATGTGTGTGAAAATTGGAAGACTCTTTGAAAAAAAGAGAAAGGATCTAAGCGGGGATCCAGAGAAGAAGCAGAAAAAAATCAGGGATTGCTGCTGACTGTGTGTCAAACTGGAGAAACTCACCAGGGAATCTCAGAGATATCGGGTTATACAGTATGAGAGAACTTATCCCTATTTTGAGACATCTCAAGTATTTCAAGCGGAAATATTGGCTGAGCGTTGGGCTGAGATCTAAGAATTCCATTCAACTATGGATAATAGTCGTCATACTATTATCAACTGATTATAACAACAACAATACAACGTAGACGAATTGCACAAGAACCAAACCTGTGCAAGTAATGAGCTTATAGGGTCATTGGCCAATAATAACCAGACTCATAAATTTTTACAGATGCCCACACTCGCCAAGTGAACTGGATGATTGAACTCTGTATTTTCTGATGGAAGATGCTGGCGGTGGAACAAATCTGGCAATGTACCATAGTCTGGAAAGAATAAAAGTGTTCATGAAAATGGCCCTGCCTCAATAAGAAAGATTGAGCCATTGCCACTACCAAGCCACTTTTTTAATGTCCGCTTCAAGTTTGAGCCAAATTTTTGCAGCGACGCCCACTCAGGGATGGGATACCTGAGATACAGAAACTCCTCCCCTGTTGCCATCCAGGGGATCGAGCTCTTTGGTGCCACACCCATCATTGCCGTTCTTTCAATGGGCCAAGACCTAAATTTTGACAGTTTGACCTTTGTTTTGCTTGCATTCTTGTACATCTTCAGAATGTTCATCACCTTCTTCTCCTCCTCCTCGAGAAAACATAAATCAACATATCATACAAAAACTTCAAATGAGAGTACTCCTTGCCTTGATGGTTAGTTTCATCCAGTTTATCTTCCTAAGAGCGTTTGAAAGGGTCTCTATTGCAAGAACAAACAACAAGGGAGATAGAGGGTCTACCTGACGTACGCCCCTACACACTATAAAAGGGTGGGAGAGGACCCCGTTGATATTGACAACTGATGAGGCTTCCCCATAAATCTCTTTAAGCAGTCTCAACTGCCCCTTTATTTAAACCCTACCTACACTTTACAAAGAAACTCATGATTCACCTAATCATACGCCTTCTCTTGATCAAGAAACAGTAGTCACCCCCTCTGGTCATAATGTTTACTTGCCCACTCTTCTATCAGGTGAAGCAGCATCAGAGTATCAGTAATGAGCGTCCTGAAATAAACCCATTCTGCTCTTTCCCAACAACATCTGCCATGACGCCCTTTAGTCAAATGTTAAGATCTTCATTAAGATTTTATAGTCAACTTTAAGATTCAAAGGCCAATAGTTCCCCATGAGAAAGGGATTGCCTCTTTATACACATCACCACCTTGCTTTTTATTTAAACGCTGGCTCAATTGCACCAGAGAATAGGAGTTGAGTGTAGAGATCACCAAGCTTCTCAGACATTTCTGCATGAAATAACTCATAGGGCTAAAGGATCAATCCATCCTCCCTTGGGAGCCTTGCCATTCTTTCCTTTGCTGATGGCGTCTGACACTTCTAACTTGCGGATCTTGCTACATAGTTGCAGCTGAATCTCTTTTGGAAGTACCCTCAGTCCGCTTGTGAGTATTTTGATTGCCTCAGGGTCATTCTCATGGGGACCATAAAGGTCCTAATAGTAGGACTCGGCCACTTCAGCCATGCAAGCTGCATCCTTCACCTCAACTCCCTCATCACAAAGTGACAAGAACCTTTCTGAGGGTCTGAATGCCCCTACTGCCTTTCAGAGTAGAGCCACATTTCTGTTAGAATCCTCATTCACCTAGACTTCCTTTTTTTGAGGCGATCCACCATGAAGGCTTCCATCGATTTTGCATACAATTCAGCCTTGGCTGTGTAGGCAGATTCCCCATTATCGCAGCCTGCCTGCAGATACTCTAAAGGCTTCTCTCCAAGGTTTTATACCTGAAACGCATGGCCCCTAGCTTGCCTCCTAAAGATTTCACAAATCATCTTGAGATCAGCCTTCATCTGCAACCATTTTACTGGTGCATCTGGCTTTCCCACAATCTGGCTATTCCACCACCTTACCTTCTCGTCATGAGTATTCTGAAGTGGACTCCACTTCAGGAGTTCAGGGTTCAGTCTCCAGATACCTTTCCCCGCTGAAGCAACCTGAGGGTCACTGATATGCATTTCAAGGGGCCTGTGGTCCAAAGCACCTGGATCATGATTCCAAAGGATCAACTTGCAGCGACTCAGGAGAGGCTGGGGCACTGACACAAGATCAATGTGGAATAAATGATCCTCATGAAAGTGAGTCCACCCAGTCTCCCCCTCCTCACCATGGCCTACTCTCCACACATCAAGTAGGCTAAGGTTAATCATCAAACTGGCCAACTCGTGGGCTCCAGGATCAGAACTCCGGTTGCCTGAAGCCCCAACCCTGTCATCCCTAAGGCAGACACAGTTCATGTCTCCCCCCAGCACTATGACCCCGATGTCTTCCTCCTGGACCCTCAGGCTGACCTTCTGGAAGAAGGCCTTTCTTTCAGACCCAAAATGGGTGCGTAAATGCCAATAAATTAAATTGATTCCTATTCAAACAGTGACATTACTGCCACTGCTTTTAGGAACCAATACCCTTTTATCCAACAACTTGACCTTGTCCGCCCACCAGACCAAAATACCCCCCTTTGATTTCTTTCCTTACATCTTTCCCTCCCCTAAAAGCGAATCTGAGTTTAATTGATCCACCAAGTATGAGTAAAATGACTGCTTCAGAGGAAACTGGTAATCCCAGTTATTTTCCACCTCAGGTTTGGACTTAGTCTCAGTGATGAAGCTGATATCTAATTCATGTTGTTGCAATTGAAGTTTCACTTACTGCTGCAGCCTGAGGACATTCCAGACACCACGCGTTAGCAAATTTAACCCTGATCATCATAGGTTCAAAACCAAAGAGGCTTCAGTGTCAGGATCTGGGTGGTCCCCATCCTCTTCCACCTCACCTGGTTTAGTGGGACCAAGTTTCTTCCTCCCCTTTCCAGTACTAGAATCTCCAGGGGGTGGAGGCTGCTCGGTCACAGCAGCCTCCAGAATCTTGCCATAGCTGGGGTCTTTATTAGACCCCTCCACTTTGGTTAGAGGCATTGGGTTAGAAGGCACTGGCCCACTATTGCTAGCAGTCAGCACCTCCCTCACCTCCGCCTCTTCCCCTATGGCCTCATGCACTCCATCCCACCTACATCCCTAATGGTTACTCACCTCTTGCGCAATCAAGTGATTAGGAGAACCCCATCCATTTGAGAGGTGACGATTTCCAAAATATTCTTTGCAGATTGGGACAAAGTGCCACTAAGCTTTATTTTTAGTCTAGTAGCTTCCATCACCTTCCTGGAACACTTTGACTCCTTGTTGACCTTTCTGGCACCTTTCAGCACCTCAGTCACCGCCTCCAAACTGGTGTTGCCAGCCGCCGCCTCCTTCTTTGCATTGGCTGACAACTCAGTCAGCTTCTCCAAGGCCTTCTGGAGAGCCAACTTATCCTTCTCTGAGGGCATCATTGTTGGATCCCCCACACTAAGCCCGTTAGGCTTGGCCACTGCAGCAGGAGGTTGAACCTGAGGACATTTGGCTCTGACGTTCCCCTTTGTACCACACAAGAAGAACCTGTCCAGCGGTACCACAAGGACACTCCAGGTCCACATAGTGACTGAATGAGGCAATTCCTCGTATGACTTTGAAAGTTTGACTTTCAAAACCCAGTCACCAGATCCCACAGTGAATTTTTTCAAGCTACCATCCTTCTGCTTCAAGTTCTTTACCAGCTTGTTCTCATTAAAAAAGATCAATTTGCAAAAGCCTTTCAGATGAGACATCATGGCCCCTCTAGTGACAACAGGTGGTACATCCCTCAGAATGAACCTTCCAACCTTGGTGCCGATGTCAAGACATATAGCCTCCTCATTCTTTGTACTCAAACTGGAAGCCAAAACCTGTTCCTTTTGAAGCTTAGACTGGAAGGGCATAAGTTTCAACCCTGGAGCCAAACATGAAATATGGAGTGGGGCAAACACGCACACCTCAATCTGTAAGTCCTGGGGAATGTCCCCTGTGTGTGGTCAGGCGATCTTCCCATTTCCAAATAAAAAGGGTCCGAAGAGGGCAGCTGTACCCATCGTCACCCAGGGTGATCTCGCTCACATGGTAGATGAGCGCTGGGTAACAGCTCTCCCTCTTTGGATTCCTCACCCAGTACCCACGCTCACCTCGGCCAAACTTGTCTTCCAGATTAAAGAAATCCGCGCTGAGATCACCAAATTGAAGTCAATTGGTCCAAAACCAATGACAATCAAGCCTGATGATTGGAACCCACATAGTCAAAAATGGACTAAGATTGAATCATCAGCTAGAATCGCTGACAGATTTAATTCGGCCAGAAGTGTGATTGCCAAAGCTAACCCTCTTGAAATTGTTGGGGATGATCCCTGACATGCAAATAGTATCATTGGAAACCATTGACGGCAGTTTGAAACCTCTATCTGCAAATTGGGAGTTGCAGCTGACATAACTCTCTCAACCAAACAAATGGCCCAGCGACCAGGCACGGGCAGTTTGGGCATCCCAAACCCATTTCCAACCAATTGGGACCACCCCTATGTGGGGTGGCCTTGGGGAATTCCGTTGCTCATTGGGCCAGATGCCATCACTTCAACTGACTGAAGCGAAGTCAAGCCTCAGTTCAGGTGTTTGAGGTAGAACTGGCAGTGACTCAGCCTGCTACTGAATCCTTTGATGTCAGTTCCCATTAAAATTATCTGCCCCCTCCCCAAAAAATTCGCTGGTTAGGTCAAACTTGAGGGACCTTATCCCTGCTTGTTCCCACATCAATCAACCTCTATTTAATCAGTTGCATCGCACTGAGAAAATTGTTGGTTGATTTTCTTCATTATCCTTTAATAAATTTCTGCCACAAAAACTATCAATTTTTACTTTATTGTTATCCTTCTGGCTGTAGTCCCAATGGCATTTCCCTGGTGGTCTGTCAGTCCCTATACCAGATGGGCTTTACCAGTTTTGATGATTACTATGACTCCCACCATCATCAACTGGATTCAGTGAGCCAGACACTTCTGTTAATTCGACCCCCTTAGTTCGACTATCTGCCATCAATATACTGGGATCTTGTGGCCTTACATCCACCATTTCCAAGCAAGGATCTGCCCCCCTGTCTCCTCAGTTGTATCGAACCCACCTACCAGTAACCCTATAGAAACTATTCCAATGGTACAATCCCCTGCAGCGAGACCCCCAATGTCTGAGGTTGTCTCCATTTGGTTTGTTTTTGGGTTGCTATTCACAATTGCCCTACACCAACAATTTATCATTTCCCAACTTGCAGCTCCATACAACGTCATACGTGTGGCAATGCCTCTTGCATTATGGCTTGCTTTTGGGTGCTCACGCATCCCAACTGGTAGTCCAGTCTAGACTTCTTTTGCCATTTTCATTACGTAATTGGCCAACCATTGTTTTCTGCCACTTCCTCCTTTCTTTTCAAGGTGGGCGCCGCAGTGGTTACCCTTTACCAAATGAACATGCAGTCAGTAGTCTGCTTTTTGTTGTTCGTTTGGTCACTTGCCAATTTTGTGGGTAGTATCCACTATACCTTGGAGAAACTTCTCCAGGCTGGCAAGTTTTGAGTATTACTACCTGTCACCCACCTAATATTCAAGAAAAAGATTTATGTGAGCCTTCCCAAGATATTGTGAACCAGGTTCTTAACTCCCTCGCTGAGGTGCAAATGCATTCTGCAATTGCCCTTAACAATGCCGCTGCATTATCCCATTCCAACAAGGGGTCTCTTTGTTGGACGCGGTAGAAGGGGATGCCCATTGGTGGGTATGAGGACTTCTGCATTCTTCTTCACAAGAGGGGATCTCACCTCGCTGATTGCCATTGTCACGATTCTGATATGACTGGATGATAAGCCCTAAGTTGTGATGACGGAATGGATAGGATCCGCTGAGTTTAATATGAGTAATGAATATTTGAGCGCCTCTAGGTGAGGCGATATTGGGTTGTTAGAAATCGCCTTGAATTAGGCAATCGTGAAATTAACAAATGAAGAATTGATAGTACCATTGAGATATGGCGAATCAGATTACTAAGCCAAGAAAGTGATAGCAACCAAAGTCCCTACAATATAGATGAGATGATCAAGAGGGTTGTTGTTAATAGTTTAGAATAAGTGGAACAGCGAAGATCCGCTATATTATTATATTAAATAAAGAGTGTGGTGGAAGCAAGTTCTCCATATTTTAAATAGTTTATTCTGTTGTTTTTTAGGACAAGAATCATCATATCGTTGGTCCTGTTACTCAGTGAGCTGAACCCTGCGCAAAAACCCTTATGGCATATCTTGACAAGTCTGCCAATTTTATAACAGTGGTGCTCTGTAAGTCCCGGGGAATGCCCTTTGGCCGTTGATAGGGCCATTTTCCCATTCCCAAGTAAGAAGACACCAAAGAGGATGGCGGTACTCCTCATTACTCAGGGCGATCTTGCTCACATAGTAGACGAGCGCTGGGTAACAGCTCTTCCACTTTGGATCCCACCCCCAGTACCCACACTTACCCCAGCAGAACTGTTATAAGGAATCTGCAAAATCTGCGCTGAGATTGTTGAATTGAAATCAACCAAATTTAATTTGAGTGGTAATCTGGCTGATTCTCAGATCTCAAACGACCAGAAAAGCGTGAAGTCTGAGTTATTGGCTGGAACGCCTGACAATTCCAAGTCAATTAATGGGTCAATTGATCAAATCCCCTCCCTACAAAGTTGTCAGGGATCATCCTCGATGGGCAGGCTATAGCATTTGATGCCATCAATGAGGGTTCGAAGTTCCCTGTTGATAATTCAGGCGTTGCAGCCAATGTGATGCCACTGACCAAATGAACAGTACAGTGACTGAGTGCAGGCGGGTTGGGCGTCCTGAACCCGTTCCCAACCAATCGGACCCATCCCTATGTGGGGTGGCCTTGGGGGATTCCTGTCGCTTGTCAGGCCAAATGCTGTCATGCCAACTGGCAGAAATGTAGCTGAGCCTCGGTTCAGATGTTCAAAATTGAACTGATGGTGACTTGGCCCACCGCCAAATTTTTTGATGTTAGTTCTCAAGGAACAAACCCGCCCATTCCCAAATAATTCACCGGTTAGATCAAAATTGAGGGTCCCAATCCCAGCTTGTCACTACCCCAATCAATCACTATTTAATCAGTTGCATAGCACTGAGAAAATTGTTGGTCGATTTTCTTCCTTTTCCCTCAATAAAATTTTGCCAAAAAACCAAACAAATTTTTGTATTGCTCCTTCTGACCGCATCCCTGATGGCGTTTCCCTGGTGGCCTGTCAGTCCATATACTGGATGGGCTCTACCAGTACTCATGGTCACTATGGCCCCTTCCATCATCAATTGGATTCAGTGAGTCCAATATTTTTGGCTCTATAACCCCATTATTGCGGACTTCCAGCAACAGTATATGGGAATCTTGTGGCCTTATGTCCACCAATTGCAAGAGAGAATCCTTCTACTTTCCTCCCTGGTTTACATGCCCCATGTGCTGATGAACTTATCAAAACCATTTCAGTGATCCCACCCCCTGAAGCAAGGCCCCCTGGGTCGGGAGTGGGCTCATTGTGGTTCATTGTCAGGATCATACTCACTGTTGTGTTACACCAAAATTTCGTTGTTTCCTAATGCCCAGATCCATACCAAGTCGTTTAGTCAGCAATGCCTCTGACATTCTGGCTTGCTTTTTGGGTGCTTACGGATCCTGACTGGCAGGCTGATCTAAACTTCTTCTGCCGTTTCCATGACATAATCAACCAACCGTTATTTCCAGCCACTTCCACCTTGTTCTTTGAACTGGGCGCTGCAGTGGTTACCCTTTACTGAATGAATGTGCAATCAGTAGTTTGCTGTTTGTTGCTTGTTTGGTCACTTTCTGATTTTGGGAGAAGTATCCGCTCTACCTTGGGAAATCTTCTTCAATCCACCTGAGCGGCGCAGATTGCACCTCCTCCTCCTTCCACTAGCCCGGAGGGAAGTTTGAGCGTTCCCTCCCAGGAGATCGCCAATCAAGTTCTTGACGCGCTTGCCAAAGTGCAAATGCATACAGCAATTGCACTTAATAATGCTTTCGCATTACTACATGCCCAACAAGGGCTCACGTTGTTAGACGCTGTGGATGGGGATGCCCACCATTGGGTGAGAGGTCTTTTGCGCTCTTCCACACAAGCAGGAGATTCCACCCCACTGATGGCTGTCATGTCAAATGCCCTGAAACCCCCTGTGTCACAATTGGACCACCTATTCAGACTGATTTATGCCTTGGCCAAACCCCAAGCCTGGGTTCCTTGACTTCTACCTTCTGTGAACTGGCCCCCACGTCAGGTCTCTCTATTGATATGCTTCAGGCATTTTTTATATCAGGCTTGGATTTGGGTTCTGCTAATCATGAGGTCTGGTCCTCCATCCAAGGATCAGTAGATCAAATATGTGCTACCGTGACCACCATTAACGCCTTGCCCCGCCATGTCACCCATTACCAGAAGGGGAGTTTTATGATTGGCTTACCTAAAGTAGATGCTGATGATGCGCCATCTCTGAACTAATGGAAGATCTGGGTACCTATCCTGTTTTAACCCCTGGGTCCGAGTTGGCCAATACAGAGTCACCTATAAATGAATCTGTTATGGCTCAGATGGAGGAAGTCGTTTCCCCTGCCCTCATACTCCCAATCTTTGCTCTGGCAACACCCCATGACCTTACCCCCAATATGCCAGTTATTTCTTCAGTCACAATAGAGTTGGACAAATCTTCCAATAAACAAAACTTTGCTTATTTTCTATTGTTCATGAAGATTAGTGTCAGCTCGCACCATGTTTCTTTTGAGGCCCTGGTGGATACCGGAGCTGCAGGGAACTTCGTGAGTGTTGAGCTGGCTCAGCAATTGGAACTGGGAATGGATGCGGGTCCCTCAGTGTTGGTGGCCTCATCTGCTTCTCAGACCTCATATGTCGTTTGCCAACCAGTACCTTTTTCAATCCACCAGTTCAGCTTCTGCAATCAATTTTTGGCCATGCCAAACCTAGTGTTTCCGGTGATCTTAGGTGTGGGGTGGTGGCGCTGACAACCTGTTAAGATTCACTTGGAGTCTGATAAATTGTCCTTTGCTAATGATCATCTGGAGGGAGAATTTTCCTTGATCGACACCCTTAAGAAGACACAAGGAACCAGTTCTATCACTTCCTTAGTCACTTCTGCGGGCATTACAGCCAATTTTCCTGAGAGCTTAATGTGCTATCAGAGAATCTTTGACTTGGAAAAGGCGGATCATCTGCCTCTGCATACTAGGTTCTATTGAAGGTTTCAAACAACCGTGGAGTTGGTGAACATCAACTGCCTGTTGTATCCCCATACAGCGAAGAAAGAGGTTGCATTCAATACCTGGTTGGACGATATGCTAAAAAAGGGTGGTTGTTCAAGGAGACTTCGTCCGTCACCTCCCCCATCATATTCACTAGAAAGGCGGATGGTTCTCTTCATCCCTTCATAGATTACGGCCATTTAAATAAGATAACGGTTACTGATCCCTACCCCCTGCCTCTGGAGCAGACAATCAGCCAGGAAATCGCCAAATCCCGCGTGTTCTCTAAGCTGTATCTGGTGAATGCCTTCAACCAAATTCGGGTAATGAAAGGGCAGGAATGGTTAACAGCAATCTGGATGAAGCGCGGCATTTTCCAGTTCCATATAATGCCTTTTGGGCTGAAAAATGCTCTCACTATGTTCCAATGTATGATCAAAAATGTATTGGGCAATCTCCGGTTTACTTGTGCAGTTGCATATATCGATGATATCCTGGTGCACTCCCCAACTCCTGAACAACATGCTATTGACTTGGAAGCAGTGTTGGCCGCCTTACATAAGGCAGGCTTGTTCGTCAAGCCTTCCAAGTGTGAGTAATATAAGGGGGAGGTTACCTTCCTCGGTAACCTCATCCTTAAGGATGGTTAAGCAATCCCTCTCAGCAAGTTAGATGCAATCTGAGAATGGCCAACCCCGACTACACAGAAACAACTTCAGAGCTTCTTGAGAACCATTATTTTCCTGAAAAAATTTTCCCTGGAACTTTTCCAACTGACTGCACTGCTCCACCCCTTACAGGGAAAAACGTACTGTTTCACTAGATGCCTGAATGCCAGCAGGTGTTCAAATCAATCAAAGAGGTATTCATGTCTCCACTCATTTTGAAGCATGCTGATCCCACTAAGCCATATATTGTTGCATGTGATGCCTCGTCAGTGGCAGTGGGAGCAGTCTTGCTTCAGGAGCACAATGGTTTAGAACACCCAGTCACTTACTTTTCCCAGAAGTTTATGGCAATGGAGCAGTTGTGGGCCATACATGACAAGGGTTTGGCTGCTGTTGCGTGGTCATTAACTCATTGGCGGTATCTGTTGAAGGGTACTCAACATGAGTGATGATTCGCATGGATCACCAGGCTCTTTTATATTTTTGTAAACCCCAAAAATTGGCACATTGGCAAGCCTAAATCTATTGGGACCTGTGCAGTTTTAACTTTAAATAAGAATTCATAAAATGGGCACTCAATGTGCTTCCCAATTTTAAGTCACAGCCCCGCCCACTGTTCTTCAGACCCAGAGGAATTGGACCTTGCTACCGTGATTCCTGCTGCTCAAATTCTGTTGATCGTCCCCCCATCGTCTCATCTGTTGCTCTGGCTCCAGACGCCCCACTAGTGGCTCAGGTTTTAGCCAGTCAAATGGCCTGCCCTGAGGGCGTGGAGTTGGTCAAGCAGTTAGCTCACTTGAGTCACAAACATTCTCTATACTCCTTGGTGGAGGGACTCATTTACCTTTGGTCCTGCATCTGAGTTCCCACCTCCTTCTGATTGGAGGTATTCCGCGCACATCACAATCCTCCCACAGTTGGACATCTTGGCAACAAAAAATGCATCGATTAGATTAAAAGGACCTTCAATTGGGCAGGTCTGACGAAAGAGGTTCCATCCTGGATCGCTGATTGCATTACTTGCACCAGGGCTTAGTCATATCGTTCAGGTAAAAATGGCCTCCTGCACCCCTTACAGCAGGCAGAGGTCCCATGGACATCAGTGTCCATGGACTTTATCGTTGAACTCCCCTGTTCTAATGGGTTCACAGTGGTGATGGTGGTGGTGGATCGCTTCACAAAATTTTCCCTTTTTATACCTTGTACTTCCACGATTACATCAGAAGAAACTGCCTGCCTTTTTATTTGCCATGTGTTCTCGATGTTTGGTCTCCCCCAGGAGATCATCAGTGACCGTGGTTCCCAGTTCACTGCACGATTTTGGAGTGAACTTCTATCAATCCTGAAAATATCCCCCCTGTCACTTCATGGAATATCATCCCCAGTCTGATGGACAAACTGAGTGGGTTAATCAAGTCCTTGAACATTACCTGCGCTGCTATGCTGCAGCCTCACAGGATACTTGGGCAAATGAACTTCCTCTCGCTCAATTTGCTTACAAAATGGGACCCACGCATCCACAAGGTTTTCCCCCTACAAAGCAACGCTGGGTTATAACCCTTCATTTTCAGTTGGGCCATGCTTGCGTCCTGAAGTCCAAGCTGCCGCGGATCACACTGCTCACATCAGATCAACTCAAGCCTTAGTGTGGGAACACCTTACTAAAGCCATAGATGACTACAAGCAGTTCACGAATTGTAAGTGCCTTCCAGGTCATGATTTTATGGTGGGATCTTACGTTATTCTTGATACCCATCACTTGAAAATTCAAGCCCCTTCCCATAGATTCGCTAGTAAACGCTCAGGTCCCCATTTGGTGGAGGAGGTACTGGGAAATGGGGCGTTCTGACTGAAGCTTCCTGCACATTGGAAGCAACATCCTGTTTTTCATGTTTCCCAGTTATCACCCTTTAAGGGTACAATTCCCAAAACCAATTGTTATTGATAATGGGTAAGAGGCTGAGGTAGAGGCTATCCTGGCAAACCAATTGTCATTGGCCTGGAAAGGGTATTCGTAATGAAAATAGTTGGGTAAGATTGGCATGACCTTAGTTGAAGCATTCCACACATCCCACCCTGATGCTCCCATCCCCCCAAAAGATTGCAATGATTATGGCATCAAGTTACCCAAGGCGCAAAAGAATGTGGCTCTTGTGCAATTTCGTTGGGGCAGAAAAAGGAAAAAGGGTACAACACCCTATCTCATGAGTAAGAAGACACTGAAGAATGGCGGTACCCCTCGTTACTCAGGTCTCGCTCACATAGTAGATGAGCTGGGTAACCAATGAAAACCTCAGCAGAACTGTTACAGGGAATCTGCAAAATCTGCGCCAAGATTGTTGAATTAAAATTAACTGAATTTAATTCTAGTGGTAATCTAGCCGATGCTCAGATCTCAAATGACCAGAATTGCATTCCAAGTTGATTAATGGGTCAATCTCAAATACCAAAGTTGAATCATCCTCAATGGGCATTGGATGCCATCACAGGTTTCAAAGTCCCCTGTTGATAATTTGGGTGTTGCAGGTGAGTAGGCTCATTGTGGTTCATCATCAGGATCATACTCACTGTTGTGTTACACCAACAATTCATTGTTTCCCAATGCCTGGCTCCATACAACGTCATTCAGTTATATTGGCAATGCCTCTGGCATTCTGGCTTGCTTTTTGGGTGCTTACACATCCTGACTGGCAGGCTGGTCTAAACTTCTTCTGCCGTTTCCATGACATGCTCACTACACACATCCTGGGCAGGCCCATTGATCAATCACAATACCAACAACATTCCTCAGTTGCTGACCATGTCCTATCAGGCTTGCTCTGGCAAGGAGTCTTTTTGAGACGCCACAACCATTGAATATGCAGAACTCAAGCTTGCCTTGGGCGCTGTGCTCCAGTGGAAGAAGGAGTTTCTATATGAGGTTTGTATTGATAAGCTACCTCTGTTTGATCACAATGGGAACATCCATGGATTTCTAAGCAATTCGAGTTTGCAGTAGAAGGAGCTTCAGATCGATGTAAATCCAAATTATTAATATCCACCTTTGATGTCAAAAGCGCTAACCAGTTACTTGTCATTTTCCCACCAGTTCCGCTTCCTATCAAAAAGTGAAAGATACTGTGTTGTGGTTATTTGGAGGAACTATGAAAATGGCACAGCAGAAGGCCGAGTTCTTAACCATTGGGTTTCAGCTTAATGAGACCCTCACCACATTTTCTGATCACTTTATGGTGGAAGCCCATGTATTAATTGGGGCAGGAATTTTAACCAAATCAAATGTATGCATAGCGTTGACCTTCGCTGTGAAACCATACCGTGAGCTTTTTAATACCAAGGCTCCATATTTAGAAGTTGGTATACTTTTGCTTAAGCTCATTCAAATCTTGCCCCAGTTATCCGCTACCTTCCCTCCACCCAAAATAGAGCGTAATCATATCCTCTCCGCTGCTGGACCTTCTTATTCAGGGAAGTTATCTCTTCCAGTTCAGCGTCCATTTAGTAACCCCCAGCCTTATTATAACTACACGCCTCATCTTGAACAGAGTTGCCACCAGCAGTTCAATTACCAGGAAGGGTCTGTTTACACTGCTCGACCCCAGCCTAACTTTTGGGGTTGCCCATTTCACAAAAATCATGGACGCAGATCTTAAAGGATCAATTGTTTCTCGTTCAGTCGCTCTGGGCACTTGGCCAGAAGCTATCTCCATTGTCAGGTTCATTCACTACCACAGGAACAGTACAATCAGGGAAAAGTCAGAGAGGAGTAGAGATGTGACTCTCTACTTCCTCTATTTTAACTCAAAACGTCCCACCTGAACCTATACCAGTACATACAGTGTAAGTTCCCCAGTATGATGATACCTTTCTATATCAGCAGCCAGTTGGGGAAGGGTGAATGTGCTGACACGAGCACAATTTATGGATATGGTGGAAGCAGGCCCCCAGGATCAACCAAAGCCTTATGCCTGTTAAATGTTTAATCAATTTTCTACTGATGAACCAGATCCATATGCTGATGCGCTTCTCTTAAAAGGGTTGAACGCGGCCCTTCATGTGAACGCTATTGTTAAAGAATACCCTAAAGTTGGGGAGGGTATTATGAGCTTCCTTGGAAAAAGAGATGCGTTAAATGTCCATGTTATAAACAATCAGAATGCATCTTATTATGAGTGTACTTACTGTGACACTGTTGTAACATAAACCCGAGTTCATGCAATAATCAATATGGGCGCCCTAATCAACATAGTGTCCACAAAGTTGGTGGCAAAGCTGGCATTAAAGCCTGACGTGGAGCATCATATGGTGTATGTGACCTCAGGCGTGGAAAGCACGGTCTCTGAAGGAGCATATAGCGCACTACCTTTGTGATTTGGGTCAATTGTCATTGTAGCCCCAGCTATAGTGCTACCAAACAATAACTATGGCCTTTTAATTGGAATGCTTTTATGCTCTACTTTGGGGTTGTTGTTGATATGACCGCAGAGACATTTGAAATTATGGGGCATCGGATCCCAATCTACTTCACTTCCAGCGGAATGCCAAAGGATCCGGTACACATGAGTCTCATTAACCTTGCATATGGAGATGGGGTGGTTTCAGTTTGGTAAAATCGACTTAAGCACAAGACCCAGGCCCTTCCCCATCAAATTTATGAATATCAAGGGCTACCACTTAGAGCTGTGGGACCTATATCTATTCCCTCTGGACACCAAGTAATCATAAACACCAAGTTAGAGATAGAAGTGCCTGTTGGGCTTTATGGGGAGGTCATTGGGCCTTATCAGCAATCACGGCTTAAGCCCCACGTGGCCCCTGGCATTATACTTCCAGGACATGGGGAGATCAAGGTCTTAGTAGCAAATCTTCAGAATACACCAATGCAAATCCGCTGACAACAAATAGTGGCGTACTTACATTTCATCCAAGTTGAAGAGGTCCTCCAGGTTCATGAGTTCAGTTCATTGGATGAATTTAGCCTGCCTATCGAAACACAGCCTGGCATAATGGCAGTTGTGCCGCGTGAAAACTTAATGAGGCTAACGGAAGATTAAAGTTATCAAGTGGAATCCTTATTTCAAAAATACAAAGAGATCTTTGCTGTTGACAATCATGATTTAGGGTGAGCTCAGGGGATTGTTCATAGCTGGACACTGGGTATCATCCCCAATCATGTCTTGGCCAATTCACCAATCAAGGGAAGCTGAAGAAGTCATCACTGCGGAGATTGACAAGCTGCTAGTGCAGGGAATGCTCGAACCATCTAATTTTCCATGGGCTTCACCTGTCCTAATTGTTAAGAAGAAGGATGGTACTAACCGCATAGTAATTGACTACCAGAAGCTTAATAGTATCACCAAAAAGGACTCATACCCTCTTCCACAGATTGATGATGTGCTGGATCAGTTAGGTGGAGCTCACTATTTCTTGGCAATGGATTTGATATCCAATTATTGGCAAATTGAGTTGCCCACGGTGGAACAAGAAAAATGCGCTGTAATCACATCCAAAGGGCTTTTCTAACCAACTCATATGCCACAAGGGCTATGTAATGCCCCAGCGTTACATTCCAACGAGCAATGGACACCATTCTGGGTGATCTGAAGCTGCCATGTATATTTGTGTACCTTGACGATATCAAAATCCACTCTCACACGTTCACTGAGCACCTTACCCATCTGGAAGAGGTATTTCGCTGACTGGATGAGGCCAATATCAAGCTCTAACCCCAGAAATGTCACTTCTTCAAGGATCAGTTAGAGTACCTTGGTTTTGTGGTGGATGCGACTGGGCTGAGACCCCAACCAGCCAAGGTGGAAGCTATTAAGAAGATGACTAAGCCAGCTAGTAAATGGGACATTCAGGTGTTTTTGAGGATGGTGGGTTATTACTGACACTTTGTACCCAATTTCAGTTGCATTGGAGGTTCGCTGGTTGAGCTGCTAAAGAAGGATGCCATGTTCAAATGGACATAACGGCGCTAATGTTCCTTTAATACCCTTCAAATGGCGCTAATTAGTGCGCCTGTGTTACGCTACCCAAATTTTGAAAAGTAATTTATTGTGCAGATGAATGCATCTCTTTCCGCTGTGGGGGCAGTTTTGTCACAAAAAGATGATGAAGGGGAGGAGCACCCAGTGGCGTACTGCAGCTGAAGCCTGAATAGCCATGAACGTAATTATACTGTGACCAAGTGAGAGTGCTTAGCAGTGATCTACGCGTATAAGCAATTAAGAGTCTATCTGCATGAGGTAAAGTTTAAAGTCATAACAGACCACGCGTCATTACGCTGTTTTCAGAACCTCAAAGAACCTGAAGGCCATTTGGCTCAATAGGCTCTTAAGCTGCAGGCTTATGACTTCAAGATTCTTCATTGCCAGGAGTAAAGCATCAGAACAATGACTGTTTATCTTAATTGCCAACTGTTGTGGTGATGGCAGACCTCAGCGACATGATGTACAATAAGATGCTCAGCGGAAAATATGATGATGAACTGCCCCAAGTGATCAAAGCATTAAACGAGATGCGAACAAATATCTTCCAATAGAATGGGGAACTGTACAAGCGAATCAGCGATTCCATGGTGAATTTTCCATGACCCTCAGCATGATCGGGACTCATTATGAGTGTGCACAAGGCAGTTGGACATGGTGGGGTGCATAAGTCTATGTAGTTGTTGCACCCCCAGTACTATTGGGAAAGTATGAGCTTTGATGTGCTCAAAACTATTTCCTATTGCCATCAGTGCCAAGTGGAGAAGCCATTACGCCATAAGACTTCATACCGGGTAGTGAAACCACATTTTGCTTGGCACATGGTTTCCCTTGATTTCATTGGTCCTTTGTCAACAGGAGCCAACCGGTGTAAGTTCATTCAAGTGGCTATCAACCACTTGACCCAGTGGATTTGAAGTGAGGGCAATAATAAGACTTGGGGGTGGTTACTGTGGCCAGGTTCATGATGGAATGCATTATTCAGTGACATGGCTGCCCTCAGTTTATTCTCACTGATAATGGAACCAACTTAACCTCACACATCCTCCCCAAACTGAACGAGCTTATGGGAATCCGCGGGGTTCTGATGACCCCATACCACCCCAAATCTAATGGAATGGTCAAACGGGTGAATGGGACTCTGGTGAACATACTAAAAATTAGTAACAGATCGACCTTGTGATTGGAGCTCTCTCCTTTCCACTGCCATGTTCGCCTATAACATTAGTTATCATTCCGCCATGGGGAAGAGTCCCTTCCAACTACTATACGGCTGACACCCAGTTCTTCTGGCGTTACTTTATTTGTGTGTAAAAGACACTGACATAATGGAATCCCACTGCTATTTGACTAACCTGGAGAACACTCTGATCAAATTGCAAACTAAAGCATAGTCCTTCATCTTAACCAAGAAGATTAGGAATTAGGCTGCTGATCAATACATTGAAGTGGGTAGCGCAGTTCAAGGAAGGCGACATGGTTCTCTTCCACGACCAACATGGGTTCAGGTGAAAACACAAGCTGGCCAGTATTTGGATTGGTCCGTTCTTGTCATAGAGAAAACTGGGGTCGACACATATACTATCAAGGACCCCAGCTAGCAGTTGGATCATCAACTGAGTGCATGCAAATTTCCTCTGGGCGTATAAGCAATAGGAGCTTATCATCCAGTCAAAGGGGGTGTAATGACGTGATTCTGATATGACTGGACAATAAGACCTAAGTTGTGATGGCAGAATGGATAGTATCCGCCGAGTTTAATATGAGTAATGAATATTTGAGCGCCTCTAGGTGAGGCGATATTGGGTTGTTGGGAAATCACCTTGAATTGGGTGATTGTGAAATTAACAAAAGAAGAATCAATTTAACCAATGAGATATGGTGAATCAGATTACTAAGCCATGAATGTGGTAGCAACCAAAGTCCCTACAATATAGATGAGATGAGATAATCAAGACGGCTGGTTGTTAATAGTTTAGAGAAAGCGGAACAGCAAGGATCTGCTATATTGTTATATTAAATAAAGAGTGTGGTGGAATCAAGTGCTCCATATCTATTAAATAGTTTACTCTGTTGTTTTTAAGGACAAAGATCATCATATCATTGGTCCTGTTACGCAGTGGGCTGAACCCTGCGCAAAAACCCTTATGGCGTATCTTAATGAGTCTGCCAATTTTATAACAGCCATCATATTGACTGCTTTGAAACCCCCTGTGTCATGCTTGGACTTTTTATTTCAATTGCTTTCTACTATGGCTGAAGCCCCCAGCTTGGCTTCTTTGATCTCTACCTTCCACAAACAGGCTCCCACACTGGATCTCTCTAATGATATGTTTCAGGGAATATTTATATCAGGGTTGGATTCATTTTCTGCCCATCACGAGGTTTGTTCCACCTCGAGAGGAATGGTGGATCAAATATGTAATGCTGAGACCACTATTAACGCCTCCCCTCTCCATACTTCCCACTATCAAAAGGGAAATCTTATGATAGGACTACCCAACAACAACGCAAGTGCAGTGTTTACCATTGAATCAGTATTAGTCCCAGCCTCAGAGCCCATCACTACCCCTGCGTCAGAGCTGAGCTATCCTGGTTCACCTATTAATGAAACAGTAAAAGCCCAGATGGAAGAAGCCAGTTCCCGAGCCCTTGTTCTTCCCAACTTTGCTCCAGAAAAGGCCCCCACCTTCCTCCCAATTTGCCTGCCATTTCATCAGTTGCAACAGAAATGACTGAATCTACCAATAAAAAAAACTTCACATATTTCTTATCACCTATGAAGATTAGTATCAGATCTCACCACTTCTCCTTTGCAGCTTTGGTATATCAGCCTCCCAGAGATCATATATATTCTATCTGTCATGGAAACGGCAGAAGAAGTTTAGAACGGCCTGCCAGTCAGGATGCGTAAGCACCCAAAAAAAAAGCCAGAATGTCAGAGGCATTTCCAACTGAATGATGTTGTATGGAGCCAAGCATTGGGAAACAACGAATTGTGGTGTAAGTCAACAGTGAATATGATCCCAAGAACAAACCAAATTGAGCCCGCCCCAGACCCTGGAGGTCTTACTGCATGGGGAGGAGCCACAGAAATAGTTTCAATGAGTTCACCAGTATACAGGGTTGGTCCAACTGGGGAGACAAGGGGGTGGATCCTTGCTTGAAGATGGTGGACATAAGGCCACAAGATCCCAGTATACTGTTGTCAAAAGTTCATAACAACAGGGTTAAATTGCCAGAAGTATCTAGCTCGCTGAATCCAATCTATTATGGTGGGGGCCATAGTGACCATGTATACCGGTAGAGCCCATCCAGTATATGGACCAACAGGCCACCAGGGAAAAGCCATTGGGGATGTGGCGAGAAGGAAATCAACTAAAATAAAAAATTGATTGGTCTTTGGAGCAAAATTTTATTGCAAAGGAAAAGGAAGAAAATTGACCAACAATACTCTCAGTGCATTGCAACTGATTAAATAGTGGTCAATTGATGCGGGAACAAGTCAGGATTGGGACCCTCAATTTTGACCTAACCAGCGACTTATTTGGGAATGGGGTGGATAAGTTCACTGGGAACTGACATCGAAGAATTGGGCAGCAGGATGAGTTGCTGTCAGTTTGACCTTGAATGTCCAAACTGAGGCTTGGCTACGTTTCCAGTAGTTGGCGTGATGGTATTTGGCCCAACGAACAGCAGGAATCCCCCAAGGCCACCCCACGTAGGGGCAGTCCCATTTGGTTGGGAACAGGTTCAGGATGCCCAACCCACTCATGCCCAGTCACTGGGCCATTTGTTCAGTCAAAAGTGTTGCATCAGCCACAATTCCCAATTTTCCAGAAGGGAGCTTCAAACCCTCATCAATGGTGCCAAATGCTATTACCTGCCCATTGGAAGTGATCCCTGACAATTTTGGGAGGGGGTGATTTTTTGATCATAGTGTTAGCCGAATCAAAACTGTCAGCAATTCCAACTGATAGATCAGTCTTCATCCCTTTTTGACCATTTGGAATCCAAACATTGGGCTGATTACCACTCAATTTTGTTTTAATTGATTTCATTTTGACAATCTCAGTGCAGATTTCACTAATTCCCCATAACAGTTCTGCTGAGGTGAGTGTGGGTACTGGGGGGATCCGAAGCAGAAGAGCTGTTACCCAGCGCTTGTTTACCATGTGGGCGAGATCGCCCTGAGTAACAAGGGGTACAGCCATCCTCTTCAGTACCTTCATACTTGGGAATGGGAAAATGACCTGATCAACACCCAGGGGACGTTCCCCAGGACTTACATTACCCTTTTTCCAAAGTAAGGGCACCACCGCCAAGAAACTTCACGAGAGCCACATTCTTGTGCGCCTTAGTAACTTGATTGCTATAACTGTCGCAACTTTTTTTGGGGGGGGGGGGGGCAGGGAGCTTCGGGGTGGGATTCATGGAACGCTTCAACAGTTCCATACAGTTTGCGCAATTGCGCGCCTTAATCCAACTGTTCTTATATGCTGGATACCCTTTCCAAGCCATGAGATATTGTATGGACCGTTGGGATTTTTAGTATTCCAGGATATTCTCTACCTTAGCCTCTTTCCCATTCTTGATAATGATTGGTTAAGGTTCCATGGGGACCGTACCCTTGAAGGGCAACAGCTGGGAACATGGGAGATGGGGTGCTGTTTCCAATGAGCAGGGAGCTTCAACCAGAACGCACTGTTACCCAAGACCTCCTCCACCAAATGGGGACCTGAGCGTTTACTAGCAAACTTATGGGAAGGGGCTTGAATTCTTAAATGATGGGTATTGAGCATAACATAGGAGCCCGCCATTAGATCATAGCCCAGGAGCCGCTTGCAATCTGTGAACCACTTGTAGTTGTCAATAGCTTTGGTGAGGTGTTCCCACACTAAGGATTGAGTCAACCTGATATGTTAAGCATGGTCCACGGCAGCTTGGACCTTGGGCCGCAAGCAAGGTCTGACCAAAAATGAAATATTATAACCCAATGTTGCTTTGTTGGGGAGAAAACCCTGTGGACATGTGAGTCCCATTATTATAAGAAAATTGAGCGATGGGAAGATCACCGGCCCAGGTGTCCTGCACAGCTGCAGCATAGCAACGCAGGTACTGTCCAAGGACTTGGTTAACTCGCTTGGTCTGTCCATCAGACTGGGGATGATATGCAGTGGAACAACTGGGGGATATTTTTAGAATAAATAGGAGTTCACTCCAAAACTGCGCTGTGAACTGTGAACCACAGTTACTGATGATCTCCTATGGGAGACCAAACATCAAGAACACATGGCGTATGAAAAGATGGGTGGTTTCCTCTGACATAATTGCAGAAGTACAAGGTATAAAGAGGGAAAATTTAGTGAAAAGATTTACCACCACCATCACCGCTGTGAACCCATTAGAACAGGAGAGTTCAACGATAAAGTCCATGGACCCTCCACCTGCTGTAAGGGGTGTAAAAGACCATTTTTACTGGAACGGTCTGACTTAGCCCTAGCACAAGTAATGCAATTGGTGATCCAGGCTGGAACTTCTTTTGTCAAACCCACCCAATTGTAGGTCCACTTGATCAAGTCAATGCATTTCTTGTTGCCATGATGACTGACCATGGGGGGATCGTGATGTGTGCAGAATACCTCAGTTCTGAAGGGGGGGACCCAGATTCGAGACTTAAAATAAATGAGCCCCTCCTCCAAGGAGTATAGGGAGTGTTTATGATTCTGGTGAGCCAACTGCTCAACCAACTCCACACCCTCAGGGCAGGCCATTTGACTTGCTAAGACCTGAGCAACTAGCGGGGCGTCAGGAGCCAGAGTGATGGATGAAATGACAGGGGGGACAATTAACAGGATTTGGGCGGCAGGAATCATGGTAATGAGATCCACTTCCTCCAGGTCGGAGGAACAGTGGGTGGGGCTGCGGCTGAGGAAATTGGGAAGTACGTTGAGCGCACCTTTTACAAATTCATATTTAAAGTTAAAACTGCACAGGTCCCAATAGGTTCAGGCTTGCTGATGCGCCAATTTTTGGGGTTTACAAAAGTACAAGAGAGCCTGGTGATCCGTGCAGACTGTTAACTCATGTTGAGCACCCTGTAACATATATCTCCAATGAGTTAATGCCCATGCAATGGCTGCCAACTCCTTGTTGTAAATGGCCCAAGACTGCTCCATAGAGGTGAACTTCTGGGAAAAATAGGTGACTGGGTGTTCCAAGCCATTGTGCTCCTGGAGCAACACCACCCCCACTGCTACCGATGAGGCCTCACATGCAACAATATATGGCTTGGTGGGATTGGTGTGTTTAAAATGGGAGGGGACACAAACACCTCTTTAATCAATTTGAACGCCTGTTGGCATTTGGGTGACCAGCAAAATGGTACATTTTTCCCTGTAAGGGGGTGGAGCAGGGCAGCAAGCTGGGAAAGTGCCAGGGAAATTTTTTTAAGAAAATGATGGTTCCAAGAAACTCTGTAGTTGTTTCTGGGTAGTCAGGGTTGGCCATTCTCAGATACCATCCAACTTATTGGGAGGGATTGTGTAACCATCTTTAAGGATGAGGTTCCCAAGGAAGGTAACCTCCTCCTTATAGAACTCACACTTGGAAGGCTTGACGAACAAGCCTGCCTTATGCAAGGCGGCCACAACTGCTTCCAAGTCAGTAGCGTGTTGTTCAGGAGTTGGGGAGTGAACCAGAATGTCATCAATATATGCAACTGCGCAGGTAAACCGGAGGTCACCCAGTACATTGTCAATCATATGTTGAAACATAGCGGGAGCATTCTTCAGCCCAAAGGGCATCACGCGGAATTAGAAAATGCCGCATTTTGTCCAGATTGCTGTTAACCATTCTTGCCCTTTCATTATCCAGATTTGGTTAAAAGCGTTCACTAGATCCAGCTTAGAGAACACACGGGATTTGGGATTGCCTGGCTGATCTTCTGCTCCAGAGGCAGGGGGTAGGGATCAGAAACCATTACTTTGTTTAAGTGGCCATAATCCACACAGGGACAGAGGGAACCATCCGCTTTTTTAGTGAAGATGATGGGGGACGCGACTGGCGAGGTCTCCTTGAACAGCCACCCTTTTTTCAGCATATTGTCCAACCAAGTGTTGAGCATAATCTCTTCCTCCGCTGTATGGGGATACAACGGACAGTTGATATTCACCAACTCCACAGTCATTCAAAATCCACAGTCAAACCTAGTGTGAGGAGGCAGATGATCCACCTTTTCTGAGTTGAAGATACTTTGATAGTGCATTAAGCTTTCAGGAAAATCATCCAGTATGCCCGCAGGAGTGACGAGGGAAGTATAGAACTGCGGCCTTGTGTTTTCTTAAGAGTGTCAATCAGAGGGAATTCACCCTCCAGTTGATCATTGGTAAACAACAACATATTAGACTCCAAGTGAATCTTGACATGTTGTCAGCGCCACCATCCCACACCTAAGATCACCGGAAACACCAAGTTTGGCATAGCAGAAAAATGATCACAGAAGCTAAACTGGTGGATTGAAAGAGGTACTGGCTGACAGATGACATATGAAGGTCTGGGAGACAGATGAAGCCACCATCACAAGGGACCTGCATCCATTTCCAGTTCTAATTGTTGGGCCAACTTGACACTCATGAAGTTCCCCGTGGCTCCAGTATCCACCAGGGCCTTGAAGTAAACATGGTGAGAGCTGATACTAATCTTCATAGGCAATAAGAAATAAGCGAAGTTTTGTCTATTGGAAGATTCAACCAATTCTGTTGCAACTGAAGAAATAACTGGCAAATTGGGGGAAAGGTCGGGGGCTTTTGCTGAAGCAAAAATTGGAAGTATGAGGGCGGGAGAGCTGACTTCATTCATCTGGGCTTTCACGGATTCATTTATAGGTGACTCAGCGTCAGCCAACTTGGACACAGGAGTTGCGACAGGATCAGCAACAGGATCTACCACTGGTTTGAATGTAGACACCTTGTCTGCATCTTCGTTGGGTAATCCTATCATAAAATTTCCCTTCTGTTAACAGGAAGCATGGCGGGGGAAGGCATTAATAGTAGTTGCAGTGGCACATATTTGATCTACTGTTCCTTGGATGGTGAAAAGACCTCATGATGAGCAGAACCCAAATCCAAGCCTGATCTAAAAAATGCCTGAAGCATTCAGTCTGAATAGGTGGTCCAATTGTGACACAGGAGGTTTCAGGGCAGCTGACATGACAGACATCAGTGGGGTGGAATCTCCTGCTTGTGTGGAAGAGCGCAAAAGACCTCTCACCCAATGGTGGGCATCCCCATCCACAGCGTCTAACAACGTGAGCCCTTGTTGGGCATGAGATAATGCGGAGGCATTATTAAGTGCAATTGCTGAATGCATTTGCACCTCAGCGAGGGCGTTGTCAGAAAATCAACTTTGGGCTTTGCTAGTTGGCAGGCTAACCAGTATGAATACTGGTCAGCCCTTGCTGTTTTACCTTAGGTGTCAGGGCTAGCAATGCCAGCTAACTCCTTGGCGTGTCACCTGCGCTATTTTGGGGATCCTTTTTAACCTAAACTACAACCAACGAATTAAATATAAACTTATAACAAAAGGTAGAATAGTCAAAGAAAGATATTAATTGAGAAGGAAGCGTCAGGTACTTGTACTATTTACAAAAGGGCTACTGCGCCCATCGCTGTCCTATTGGCTCTTTCGCTGGTTATTCCAGCCAACCGCTTCTCTTCTTATTCTTCTTTATCTACATTATCTCTTCCCTGGCGTCGACCCTCTCACTCCATCCTTCCCAATGTCCAAATTAGTTTTGGTTCATCCTCAGCCTTAAGTCGCCAGTGACTCATATAAATAAATAATCTAAATAAACGTCAAATTTGTATTTAACCTTCAAGTTGAGATAATTGCGCTGGAAAATACTTTGGTCACTTGCTTTGACTCAGAATATCTCAGCATCTCGCATACATCTATTCACGTCTTATCTTGATAATAAATTAGGCACTGGAAACATCCTCAGCCGCCTCAAACTCATTATTGTTGGATCTGCCAACATTGGATCAGACGCGAATTCATGGATAAGCAAAACATAGGCTTTCCACTGGAAATCCAACAATGGACCACAAATGGCTATTGGCATTGACCACTGATTCTGCTATTGGATTGGATCATCCTCAGCTATTAGTCACCGGTGATCCTTCTACTGATTTGGGGCCACCAATTGGCCCCACTCAAACCTAAATACCAAACTTGGCGGAATACTAATTTCAGCTCAACCCAAATTGAGGAGCAACTAACCAGCAATCGAACCAAATAGCACAAAATTCAGTCAATAAACCATTCCGCTGGGATTGGCTATATCATTCCAAATAACGTTAAATCATTGAAGGATTCCATCTGGTTAAAATCACGATATTTCCCCCCACTTAACCAGATGGTAATCCTCCTACTTCCAAACTCAGTGTGTGGGGTGGGCGTCCAGGGCTTGCCCCTCCCCACCACCAACAACCGCTGGAACCAAACCAAAGTGGCGAATCACCACCACCTCTTCACCAACCTTTAGCTACTTAAGCATTAACCGGCAGAGTCCCCCTGTAGTGAGCACCAATGTCAGAAAATTGACTTTGGGCTCTGCTAGTTGGCAGGCTAACCAGTATGAAGACTGGTCAGCCCTTGCCATTTTACCTTAGGTGTCAGGGCTAGCAGCACTAACTAACCCCTTGGCGTGTCACCCACGCCATTTCAGGGATCCCCTTTAACCTAAACTACAACCAACAAAATTAAATATAAACTTATAACAAAAGGTAGAATAGGCAAAAAAAGATATTTATTGGAAAGGAAGCGTCAGGTATTTATACTATTTACAAAAGGGCTACTGCGCCCATTGCTGACCTATTGGCTCTTTCGCTGGTTCTTCCATCCAACCACTTCTCTTCTTCTTCTTCTTTCTCTTTATCTACATCATCTCTTCCCTGGCGTTGACCCTCTCACTCCATCCTTCCCGATGTCCAAATTAGTTTTGGTTCATCCTCAGCCTTAAGTTGCCATTGAACCATATAAATAAATAATCTAAATAAATGTCAAATTTGTATTTGACCTTCAAGTTGAGATGATTGCACCAGAAACTACTTTGGTCGCTTGCTTTGACTCGGAATATCTTGGCATCTCACTGACATCTATTCACATCTTATCTTGATAATTAATTAGGCACTGGAAATATCCTCAGCCACCTCATACTTATTATTGTTGGATCTTCCAACATCGGATCAGATGCAAATTCATGGATAAGTGAAACATAGGCTTTCCGCTGGAAAACCACAATGGACCATGAATGGCCATTGGCGTCAACCACTGATTCTGCTGATGGATTGGATCATCCTCAGCTATTAGTCACTGATAATTTTTCTACTGATTTGGGGCCACCAATTGGCTCCACTCGAACCTTAATACCAAACTCAGTGGAATATTAATTTTGGCTCAACCCAAATTGGGGAGCAACTAACCAGCAATCAAACCAAATAACATGGTATTCAGTCAATAAACCATTCCGCCAGGATTGGCTATATTATTCCAAATAACGTTAAATCATTGGAGGATTCTATCTGGTTAAAATCATGACAGGCATCAAAAACTTGATTGGCTATCTCCTAGGAAGAAACACTTGAGCTTCCTTCTGGGCTAGTGGGATGAGGAAAAGCAGCAATTCACGCAGCTTGGGCAGTCTGAAGAAGATTCTCCAAGGTAGAGTGGATACTATTCCAAAAATTGGTAAGTGACCAAACAAACAATAAAAAGCAGGCTACTGATTGCACATTCATTTGGTAAAGGGTAACCACTGCAGCGCCCAACTTGAAGAGCAGGGCGGAAGTGGCTGGAAACAATGGTTGGTTGATTATGTCATGGAAACAGAAGAAGAAGTTTAGACTGGCCTGTCAGTCAGGATGCGTAAGCACCCAAAAAGCAAGCCAGAATGCCAGAGGCATTGCCAACTGAATGACGTTGTATGGAGCCGGGCATTGGTAAATGACAAATTGTTGGTGTAAGACAACAGTGAATATGATCCCAAGAACAAACCAAATTGAGCCCGTCCCAGACCCTGGAGGTCTTACTGCAGGGGGCGGAGCCACAGAAATAGTTTCAATGAGCTCACCGGTATATGGGGCTGGTCTGACTGGGGAGACAAGGGGATGATCCTTGCTTAAAGAAGGTGGACATAAGGCCACAAGATCCCAGTATACTGTTGTCAAAAGTTCATAACAACAGGGTTAAATTGCCAGAAGTATCTAGCTTGCTGAATCCAATCTACGACGGTGGGGCCATGGTGACCATGAGTACTGGTAGAGTCCATCCGGTGTATGGACTGACAGGCCACCAGGGAAAGGCCATTTGGGATGTGGCCAAAAGGAAATCAACTAAAATAAAAATTGATTGGTTTTTTGAGGCAAAATTTTATTGCAAAGGAAAAGGAAGAAAATCTACCAACAATTTTCTCAGTGCAATGCAACTGATTAGATAGTGGTCAATTGATGTGGGAACAAGCCAGGATCAGGACCCTCAGTTTCAACCTAACTGGCGAACTATTTGGAAATGGGGCAGACAAGCTCACTGAAACCAACCTCAAAGAATTTGACGGCAGGCTGAGTCACTGTTGGTTTGACCTTAAACATCCAAACTGAGGCTTGGCTACGTTTCCAATGGTTGGCATAACAGTATTTAGCCCAATAAGCAGCGGGAATCCCCCAAGGCCACCCCACATAGGAGCGGTCCCATTTAGTTGGAAACGGGTTCAGGATGACCAACCCACCCATGCCCAGTCGTTGGGCCATTTGTTTGGTCAAAAGCGTTGCATCAGCTGCAACACCTGATTTTCCAGAAGGGAGCTTCAAACCCTCAGTGATGGTGCCCGATGCTGTTACCTGCCTGTCAGGGGTGATCCCCAATGATTTTGGGAGGGGGGTGATCTTTTTGATCATAGTGTTAACCAAATCAAAACCGTTGGCAATCCTGGCCAATAGATCAGTCTTCATCCCTTTTTGACCATTTGGAATCTAAACATCGGGCTGATTACCACTTGATTTTGTTACAATAAATTTCATTTTGGCAATCTCAACACAGATTTCACTAATTCCCTGTAACAGTTCTGCTGAGGTGAGTGTGGGTACTAGGGGGATCTGAAGCGGAAGAGCTGTTACCCAGTGCTCGTCTACCATGTGGGCAAGATCGCCCTGAGTAACAAAGGGTACAGCCATCCTCTTTGGTACCTTCTTACTTGGGAATGGGAAATTGGCCCGATAAATGCCCAGAGGGATGTTCCCCAGGACTTACACTGTTGGCTAGTACCTTTCTTGGTACATCACTTTAGCTTTTGTGATCAGTTTTCTGCAATGTCAAACCTAGTGTTCCCAGTAATCTTGGGGTTTGGATGGTGGCGCTGACAACATGTTAAAATCCACTGGGAGTCAAACATGTTGTCATTCATTAATAATCAACTGGAGGATGAATTTCCTTTAGTTGACACCCTTAAGAAAACTCAAGGCCGCAGCTTTATTACTTCCCTCGTTTCCCCTGTGGTCCTTTTATCTGATTTTCCTGAAGAATTAATGCGTTATCAAAGTATCTTCAATTCTTAAAAGGTGGATCATCTGCCTCCTCATACAAATTTGACCTGTGATTTTGGATGAATGTGCAGTTGTTGAATATCAACTGTCCGTTGTATCCACACACAGCGGAGGAGGGTGCGCTTAACACTTGGTTGATTATATGCTTAAAAAAGGGTGGTTGTTTAAAGAAACATCGCCAGTCGCATCTCCCATCATCTTTGCCAAAAAAAGCTAATGGTTATCACATCCCTGTGTGGATTATGGACACTTAAACAAAGTTACGGTTCACAATCCCTACTCTCTGTCCCTGGAGCAGACTATCAGTCAAGCAATCGCTAAATCTCATGTGCTTTCTAAGATGGATCACGTCAATGCCTTCAACCAGATTTGGATGATGGAAGGGCAATAATGGTAAACCGTGATCTGAACAAAGTGAGTCATTTTTCAATCCCACATAATGCCATTTGGGTAGAAGAATGCACCCGCTACATTTCAATGGATGATTGATAGTGTACTTGGCGACCTCTGGTTCACATGTGTGGTCACATATATTGATGACATCTTGGTTTACTCCCCAACTCCTGAACAACATGCTAAGGACTTGGAAGCGGGTGTTGCAGCTTTGCACAAGGCGGTCTTGTACCTCAAGTCTTCTAAATGTGAGTTCTATAAGGAGGAAGTTACCTTTCTCAGGAACCTAGTTTTCAAGGATGGCACGTGATTCCTCCCAATAAGTTGGATGCTATCCATAAATGGCCAACTCTGGAAACCCAGAAACAATTATGGAGTTTCTTGGGTACCATTATTTTCCTAAAAGAAATTTTCCCTGGCTCTTTCCCAGTTAGCTGCTCCGCTCCACCCCCACATGGGCAAGAATGTGCCTTTTTGTTAGAAACCTGAGTGCCAGCAGGCATTCAAGTTGATCAAAGAGGTGTTTTTATCTCCTCCCATCTTGAAACATGCAGATCCTGCCAAGCCATATATCATTGCATATGATGCCTCATTGGTGGCAGTGGGGGCGGTTCTGCTCCAGGAGCATAATGGCTTGGAACATATGGTCGCCTACTTTTCCCAAAATTTTCCTCTATGGAGAAGTCCTGGGCCATCTATGATAAGGAGTTGGCAGTTTTAGCATGGGCGTTGACTCATTGGAGGTACCTGTTACAGGGTGCCCAGCATGAGTTGACTGTGCGCACAGATCACCAAGCTCTTTTGTACCTCCGCAATTCCCAGAAATTGGCACATTGGTAAGCTCACACCTATCAGGACTTATGCAGTTTTAATTTCAGATACAAATTCTTAAACAGCGCGCTTAGCATACTTCCCAATTTTCTTAGCTGCAACCTGGCCCACTGTCCCTTGGACCCAGATGAAGGGGACCTTATTACTGTGATCCCCGCTGCTCAAATATTGTCAATTGTTCCCCCCGTTATCTCTTTAGTCGCCCTTGCTACCAACGCCTCTCTAGTTGCACAGGTCTTAGCAGCCCAAATGACCTGCCCTGAAGGAGTGAAGTTATTAGAGCACCTGTCCCTTCAAAATCATATCCACTCCCTGTATTCCTTGGTTGAAGGCCTCATCTATTTTAGGTTGCAAATTTGGGTTCCCCCTCTCTTCAGACCGATTTATTTTGTGTGCATCATGACCTTCCCACGATTGGCCATCTGGGCAATAAGAAATGCATCAATTTGATTAAGTGGACTTACAATTGGGCAGGTTTAACAAAGGAAGTTCCGGCCTGGATCACTGATTGCATTACTTGTGCTCTGGCTAAGTCAGATCACTCAGAAAGGAATGGCCTCCTACACCCCTTGCAACAGTTGGAGGGTCCAGGACATCAGTGTCCGTGGTTTATATTGTCAAACTCCCCAGTTCTAACAGGTTCATGGCGGTGATGGTGGTGGTTGATCATTTCACCAAGTTTTCCCTTTTTATCCCCTGTGCTTCCGTGATTACATCAGAAAAAACTGCTCATCTCTTTGTGCGCCATGTGTTTTTAATTTTTGGTCTCCCACAAAAGATCATCAGAAACCGTGGTCCACAGTTCACTGCGCAGTTCTGGAGTGAACTTCTATCCATTTTATAAATTTACCCCTTGTTAAAATCTTGGGCTTGAATGGTGGCTCGCTTCTGGCCCTATATTTCAACTGCACAGATTAGTGATACTTGCATTGATTAATAATATGAAGTGGGGCAATAATAGTATGAAGACTATTATTTTGATCAATTGCCCAAAAGCCACGTTGAGTAAATTGTCCAACGAGAGACAGGCGCTAATTCCTCTTGAAGATATTTTGATACTGGTAGGGAACACTTTCCCTATTCTTTTTTCGCAGAGCCAAGCGGAGACTTGATAAGACCAAACTATAGGATATCTGATCCTTGCACTCTTCTCCTAAGAGTAATGTTAAAACAACCCAGTGTTAAAACAATTTAATTAATATCAATTTGAATCTATTTTTATTAGGGAATAGTTTGGGGTTTTTATAGTTAGAATCGGCACACAACTTTTCAGCCCTCCGCTGAGAAATTTTGTGCTCCTATACTGGTTTGACCCTCAGTGTTAGGCACCAAATCTCGTTGGGTACCATTGCCTTGGGTTTCTTAGGCAGCATAATCCTTGGGTGTTTGGCGGACCAAACAATTGGTATTAGGTAGTTGAAACCCATTGTTTTGGCCAATGACAATTCTACTCTTCCTCCGGCGTTCAAACGTTTTGGTAGTTTCTGATGACTCCAATACATTCCACTCTTAATGATTCCCTATAATTTAACTATTGAGTGTTATTCCAATATCAAATTATTGCTTGATTTTGTCAGGGATGATACCCAACAAAATTCTCATATGTTGGTGGCCTCAAATATCATCAGGGATGATGCCTGAAAATAATTCATTAGTTGGTGACCTCCAATATCATTGGGGATGATGCCAACAAAATTCCCATCTGTCGGCGGCCTCTAATATCATTGGGGATGATGCCCAACAATAATCTCATCAATTGGCCACTAATGCTGATCCTATATGATTATAACTTAATCGTTAAATCTTATAATTGGTTAAAAGGTTGAATTATATGGTCATCTGCAATTCTGACACCCCTGTTGCTCCATGACATACCATCCCCAGTCCAATGATCAAACCAAGTGAGTTAACCAAGTCTTAGAACAGTACCTGCGTTGCTATGCTGCAGCCACAGAGGACACCTGGGCTAACAACCTTCCACTTGCTCAATTCGCCTATAACAATGGGTTCACGCTTCCAAGGTGTCTTCCTTATGAAGCGACTCTTGGATATAATCCCTCCTTTTTGGTCAGACCCTGTTTGTGCTCTGAGGTCTAAGCTGCCGCGGATCATGCTGAACATATTAGTTCACTCAATCCTTAGTGTGGGAGCACCTCACTAAAGCTATCAATAACTACAAGCAGTTTGCAGATTGTAAGCGACTCCATGGTCATGATATATTGGTGGGCTCCTGTGTTATGCTTGATACGCGCCATTTGAGAATGCAGGTACCCTCCCAAAAATTTGCAAGTAAGCATTCAAGTCCTCACTTGGTAGAGGAAGACTTGGGCAACAGTGCGTTCCAGTTAAAACTACCAACCTATTGGAAACAGAATCCCGTCTTCCATGTTTCTCAGTTGTCCTCATTTAAGGGGACTGTTTCCGCAGATCCTGAGCCAATTGTAATTGAGAATGTGGAAGAGGCTGAAGTGGAGAATATCTTAGCATCCTGTAAGTCCTTAGGTCCATTCAGTACCTCATGGCCTGGAAAGATAATTCAGCCTATGAGAACAGTTGTGTTAAGGCCCACAACTGCTCTAACTGCATGGAACTGGTTAAGGCGTTTCATGAGTCTCACCCCGACACTCCCCCCCCCAAAAAAAAAGTTGTGACCATAATGCCAATCAAATTGCCCAAAGCGCACAAAAATGTGGCACTCGTGCAGTTTCCCAGGTGGTGGCACCCTTCCTTTGGTAAAAGGAAAGGGTAATTTAAGTCCTGGGGAACGTCCCCTGTGCATGGATCAGGAAATCTTCCCATTTCTGAATAAAAAGGGTCCAAAGAGGGCGGCTGTACCCCTCATCACCCAGGGTGACCACGCCCTCATGGTAGATGAGCGCTGGGTAACAGCTCTCCCTCTTCAGATTTACCCCTGGTACCCATGCTCACCTTGGCCAAACTTGTCGGTGGATTAAAGAAATCTGCGCTGAGATCACCAAATTGATGTTGATTGGTCTGAAACTGATGACAATCAAGCTCGAATATTAGAACCCACATAGTTGAAAAAGGACCCAGATTGAATTATTGGCTGGAATTGCTGACAGGTTTAATTCAGCTAGCAGTGCGATTGCTGAAGCTAACCCCCTCTTGAAATTGTCAGGGATGATCCCCAACATGCAAATAGTATCATCAGAAACCATCAATGACAGTTCAAAACCTCTATCCAGCAAATCAGGAGTTTTGGCTTATGTAACTCTCTCAACTGAACAAATGGCCCAGCAACCAGGCACAGGTGGGTTGAGCATCCCAAACATGTTTCCAACCAATTGGGACCACCCCTACGTGGGGTGGCTCTGGAATTCTCGTTGCTCATTGGGCCAGACACTATCATGCCAACTGATGGAAATTCAGTTGAGCCTCAGTTCAGGCGTTCAAGGTCAAACTGACAGCGACTCAGCCTGCTGCCAAATCCTTTGATGTCAGTTCCCATTGAGATTATCTGCCCCCCTCCCCAAAAAATTTGCCAGCTAGGTTGAACTTGAGGGACCTGATCTTGTAACGCACTGGCTCCTTCCAATGAGCCACGAATGAGTTGGGCAATAAGATCCATGTTAAAGACCATAAGGCTGACAGGATTCCTGATACTACTCTCCTGGTGCGCGCGCTACAAGATTGGACAAGCACCCCCTGGAAGACATTTGCAAGTATACTTAACCCCAGCAACATGCCTTGACTCCAAGACAAGGTATAGAGGGAGGCAATAGCCCTCCCAAGCTCACTCTCAAAGTCAATTCTTGTTGATTTAAGCCAAACATGGCTGCAGTTAGGCAGTATCTTTTAATAAACCCAAATTATAAATATATGAATTTTAGGTTCTTTTATTTAATATTTAGACAAGTTGATAGAAAACAGAACTGAGGAGCCTCCAGCTCCCAGTTCCTTCCCTATACACATGCTAAAAGCTAAAATAAAATATAATATAAGCTTATGGTGCCAACTTGAATGATGTTTGGTGTAAACTTTACAGCAGGATCACGGAATCTCTACTCAATGGTTCCATGCCAGTTCCAATCCTCAACGGTTCCACGTCAGTTCCATTTCAAATCCCAATTGAACCGCGAAACTCCCAAGCACCCGTTTCATTCCATTCTCGATTCAAATCCAAATTGAATCTCGAAACTACCCATTTTACTTGTTTTCCATTTTGTTCCAACTTGGACGCCCATCTTGCTCCTTGGCCTACTCCAAGCTCCGGCCCCTTGAGCGTCCTTGCCAGAACCAACTCCCCCTCCTCCTCCATACATACAGACACAGCCTGCCCTGTCTTACCAAAGATCAGGGTAATGTGATGCTGAGGATAGACCTCAACCGTCACATCACCCCCCTAGACAGGAAGAACTCTTGGATTTTCTCAGGACATCGGGCACAATCCCTAGCTGACTGCCATGTGGACTCCTCAATAGGATGACCCACCCAACGTACCAAGAATGAATGACATCCTCGTACCACTTTGGTGTTGAGAATCTCCTTAACTTCATACTCTTCAGCTCCTCACCCAGCTGGAAATAAAGGATAAGCCCTTTCAGGTGGCTGGCCAAAGAATGGCTTGAGCTGCGATACATGCAACACCGGATGGGCTCTTGACCCTTCTGGGAGCTTCAGCTCAAATGCCACCTCATTCACCGCCCTCACTACCTGATATGGGCCCAACGCCACCGGCCCCAATTTCTGGCTCCTTACAGGCAAGGCATAGTTCTGAGCATTCACCAAGACCCAATCACCTCTCTTGAAAGCTCTACCTTCAGATCTATGCTGGTCCACCTTCCTCTTCTGAGCCGCGACCGCCACCACCAAATTCTTCTTCAGGAGCTCCAGGGTGTCCTGGGTATCTCGCGACAGCTCATCTGCCGCTGGATTCCGACCTTGCTCCCTGGGCCCCATACCCTCTGGGTGTTGGCCATGATTTGCGAAAAATGGGGTCATACCCGTGGATGAATGCTT
>JAKSZP010011256.1:0-35104 GCA_022478985.1 Massospora cicadina | reverse complement strand
TTACTTGATGGAACTCCAAACAGTAATAACCCTCACTTTGAGAGCACTCGATTAGAGCTTGATAATATTTGGATGTTTTCTATAATAAAAGAAGTTCAATTTTACTAATTATATGGAAAATGTGGCAAACCAAAGAGCCTAGGCCATGAACTGGCAGATGCCATTTGAAGAAAGCCAATATGTTGAGCTTCAGGCATTAAGCACTTGAATTAGAAAACCTTATCAGCCACCATTAACTAATAATCAGGAAGAATTCTAGATGACATGGAGAGATTATGACAACATTTTAATCAGGAGGTCTGAGAAGTATTTTATTAAACATATCCAATATGTACTTTCATCACTGAAAACAATACAATAATTTAAAAGATTGTGTCCCCTCATAACGCAAAGATAAGGTAAATGAATTTTTAAGAATATATCTTTATTAATTGGAAGAATTATGCTGCCAAGCTCCATTGATAATAAATTGACCACCATTGGCTTTTCTGCCAGCATGCTACTTGTACCATTAACACCCTCCTACAGGATGTCCCAGGATTTTTTTCTTAAAACCCATCAGTGCATTTGCACAGCAATATTATTAAGTTGACCTAGGATGGCCTAGCCAATCACTGTATTGGCTCTAGACACTTGTGAACCATCTTAATTACTTAAGTTTAAATAATTGATCATCTGTTGAAAATGGCTTACCATATATACATGTTTATTTATTATTAAACTTATAATGGACACTTGAGAAAATTATTGATCTCCTATATTAGACCATAATTTTAAACTGGTTAGTGTCAAAATTTTACCTAGATGAGATCCTCCAATGATTTACCGTTATTTAGGATGATATGGTCAATCCCAGTGAAATTAGATTATTGACTGAATTTCTTGTTATTTGACAGTGATTGCTGGTTAGTTGCTCCCCAATCCATTGAGATGAAATTAGTATTTTTTCCGAGTTAAATATTGAGGGGTCCACTGGTGGCCCTGCTCTAGTATACAAGAACGCTCAGCAACTACGTAGCCAAGTAGGAGTTATTTAATTAGTATCAGTCAGCGGAATCAGTGTCTGATGCCAACTGCCATTTGTAATTATTGTAGATTTCCAGAAAGCAATGTATATGCTTCAAGAATCTATGATTTCACTGCTTATACTGATAATCTGAGGCCAACGGATCTGACTTATGAGTTTGAGGTGGCCAAAGTTGTTTCCAGTGCCTCATTTATTATAATCAATTAATTGAGATAAGATGAGAAGATGTCAGCGAGATACTGAGATATTCTGAATCAAAAGCGAGTGACCAAAGTTGTTTCCAGTGCATTATTATCAACTTGAAGGTCAAACCCAAATTGGACATTTATTTAGATTAATTATTTATATGGCTCACTAGCGACTTAAGGCCAAGGATGAGCCAAAACTAACTTGGACATTGGGAAGGACGGAGTGAGAGGGTCGACGCCAGGGAAGAGAGAATAGTGCAGTAGTAGAAGTAGAGTGATTGGCTGGAAGAACCAGCAGAAGAGCTGATAGATTGGTGGTGGGTGCAGTAGCCCTTTAGAAGAGACAACAATTAGTGCCTTTCTAATAAATATCTCCTTTTAATATTTAGATTTTTTGTTATATGTTTAGATGATGTTGGTTGGAGCAGGCCAGGGATCCCTGAGCAGGTGACACGACAAGGGGTTAGCTAGTGCTGTTGGCCCTGTCGCCTAAGGCGAAGTTTGCAAGGGAGGCACCAGTCTTCATACTGGTTGGCCTGTCAACTAGCAGAGCCCATAGTCAATTTGACAGTGAACTAGATAGATGATTTGTTAGAAAAAGCATAATAGTAATAAGCTCATCAGTGCAACAGCAATTAAAGCAAGGATTTTCTCAGTTTGGCTTGACTATTGCTCAGGCAAACATAGCTGAGTTTTTTCCTCTTGAATAAATAATAAGTGTCTGGGGTTATGTCCCGTGACTTCCATTAAGCACAGCACAAGCAAGTGTGCAACTAGTGCAACGTGAGAATAGATTAGGGAGGTATCACTTACAGTGTCATAGAAAAAGACAATCAAGAATGCCTTCAGAGAAGTTAAGAATTAGAATAAGATAAAGGTTGAGAGGTAAATCCATGGCCATATCATTAACGAGTTATAGTTTTTAATATCATCGGTATAAGATTTTTAATGCCACTACTATTAACTTTAATTCTTTATTATTTAATTAGGTGGGAAACTTTGCATTGTTCTAGCAAAGATGAACTCATTTAAAAAGTTATTAAATGTTTATGCATCAGTGAATTCTTCTTTATCACCTTAAAGGGACAAATCATGCATTCACCAAATGTTTTTTTACAACTAAACAATGGTTGTCATAATTAATTTGATTGCCTACCTTGATCTTTGCAGCTCATGTATGTAAATCCATATTGAGGTCCATAGTTTGCTTCACTAGTCTGCTTTTGAAAAGGTTCTGTTTCCAGCTTAATTCAGTAGAGGTCATGTCTAACAAGTAGCGGTTAGGATACAGGTAATGTTTTCCACATAATGAAAACAAGTGGTAATGTTAAAAGGAGATTGTATTAAATGAGTAATAAAACAGATACACTAGGAAGACCATTACTGACTGATACACCATTAAGGTTATACTATTCAAAATAGCTTACAAGAGAATAAATCCTACAAACGGATTTATGCAAACAACTGTATTTGAGGTGAGTTAACCTTTGGACAAATACCACATCAATTTTTTAGCCACTACTGGTTTCAAACTCAGAAGCTAAATAAACCTGCACTAAGTGGAAGCAGGAATTATTCTGCCAGTCTAAAGAACCCTGATACAGTATTTATAAATCAAGTAGTTAATATGAATTGAGGACGGTAACAAGTTAATTGATTGTATATAACAAATAATGAAATATTTGCTGACAATAGAAATATTTGTAACCAGTGAGGAGCAAAGCAAACGCCAGGGCTTAACAGCCCAGTCAATATGCCAACCTCAGCTCAACAATTTAGAGGCTAACTCATTGCTCAAGGGATCTACTTAGTGTGATTAGGCACCAGACAACCTTTTTGCTAAGATTGATCAGATCTCACCGGAAACTCTCCCCAGAAGTTGTGCTCCCTGGTGCCTTGATTGTTATTTAATGTCAGAAAATCACTTTTCCAAACAGTAGGATCCAATAATGTTTCAGGCCATCCAGAAGTGAACTGGCTGACCTTTTCTGTTTCATCTTCATAGGCATACCCAACTCCTTCTACAAGCCTGCATCCAAACCACTACAGATGCACCACACGAATCTGCTCTTAGCTTCAGTGTCCTTGGTGTGCCCCCACAAGTCCTGCCCCCATCCTAGTACAAGTGCATCCCCACGCTTTCTGCCCCACCACCATTTGCCGGCCCATCTGGGGCTACAGGTTTCATTCCCCATCCAAAGCTATGGCACTCCATGCATGTACTTGCATTGATAGCCAGTCAGCACATTGTTATTGGTGGCACACACAACTCACTGAAGCCCCTCATAGGAGTAGAGGTATGGAGCTGAAAAGGTCAGCTTAATCACACAAGCACATACCCAGCACTTTCTTTGAGGAACTCCAATCCACCTTTCTTCAATTAGGTATTAACTGGCTAAGAATCCACGTAAGAAGGATGAGAGACTTTATTGAGGAAGAAAGAGACTATTTATGAATTTGTGTTAGTAACTATGAAAAAAACCCTTGGGCATCCAAGCCAACCTAACAAATACTAGTTATCCAAGGGTAGTAAATCTCCCATTCTTCTCATCCAATCACCAATATCAGTTGATCAACTTTACAGCTACTGATAAGCCATATATAAATATAGTTGAACATAAAATATTTGATAATCCTTATAAGTTGCTAGTACTCCGAATTAGGCAATTTATAATGTTAACAAAAGATAACACAATTCTGGCTTTAAACTGAAATCCCACAATGCTTTAGAAGTATACTGTGATGGGATTCAACAAACTTTATCTAAATTAAAATCATTATCACGAAGTTGTTATTAATATATATGTTTAGCTAATTTGCAGTTTAATTAGGTTTGGCTTAGTATGGGTGATTTTTGTTTTGTTTTGGTAGGGTCAATGATTTCAAATAATTTTTATGGCTTAGTTCATTTTATAGGTTCAATTGTTCTTACTAAATGTTTAGTAGATTTATAAATATTAATAAACTTGATTTAATCCTAAATATTGATGGTTATCTACCAATAAAAAACTATTTGATTAGTTTATCTGATAAAATTAAATCTTTAGGCAGTGCTGGGTAAAATAGGCTATTAACAAACATAAGGCTAATATTTTTTGTATAACTATGTCAATGTGTATATCTATATATAAAAAATACTATCTCATGAACAAATGAACCAAAATTTCTAAAACTAGTGCACAAATACTTTATAAATTTTTGGAATAGTAATAGTTTTTAATTTAGGTTTAGACAATCTTAATAAAAGTTATATTTATAAGTTATAATTAAATAAGATCTTTTTGGTAATATCATTTTCAGCTGAGAGTTTTTATGAAGTATTTTAATTCAGTATAGTGAGTTTATATCAGTGGTTGTGCTAGTTTTTGGTTTACATTTAACAATTTGTTTTTGCTGAGAGTTTAGGGTTTGTTGGCTGATTTGATAGTACTATTGGTTTTGGCATATAGTTGAAATTAAATTAATTCAATAATTTTAATTTTCTAAATTTTTAATGGCCATCTACCAATATTAAAGCTAATCTTATTTATACTTCATCTGCTTACTTATAAACACTGTAGCAAAGCATGGATATTCTTTTAATAAATTGTAATAATAAAATATTGAGTATAAGTGTGAGACTCATTATCTCATGACTGAATGAACCAAAAATTACCAAACTGGCACAAATACTCTTTAAATTTAAAGAACAGTCATAGGTTAAATTTAAAAGAAACTATAATGATTTTAGTAACAAGTTTATCAAAATTGAAAAAAGTGTAAGATTCTAATGGCAATCATATATCATTTCAGCTGAGTATTTCAATTTTATTTGTCTAACTTGATAGGCATAGGCTTTTGTAAGTGGCTGATAGTTTTTGGTTAATTAGAAATTACAAAAATTGGTTTTGGATGAGCGGCAATTTGTTGGTTTAGGTTAATTAAATAAGCTCAAAGGTTTCTGGTAAATAATTGATGTTTTAGTTAATTTGATCAGTTCATTTGAATTTTAATGAATAGTTATAATTTTGTACTGATATAATCGAATTTTTATTTTTTTTTTTTAGTGATAGCCATCTACCAATGTAAAAAATAATCAAGATCATCTGGTAAACTCTAAACTCACACACAAATCTGTGTAAAGTTGGGTATCACCAATAACTAGGCTAAATTTCTCTTTACAAAAGTATCATTTTGTTAATGTATTTATATATGATGCATTATCTTATATAAAGATAAACAAAAAATCACTAAACTTGGAATAAGTACTTTATAAAGTTTGAGAATGGTAGTAAGCTATCTTACTATGTATAAAAATTATTGTATGTATTTATATATGTATGCATATGTATGTGGAGGACACAATATCTCTTAAAAATGAACCAAAAATCACCAATCTTAAATCAAAAACTCTATGAATATAAGGAACTCTCATGGTCTAATTTAAAAAAAAATGATAACAATTTAAATAAAAATTTATATTTACAACTGAAAAAGTATGAGATTCTAATGTCAATTGTATATCATTTTGATTGAAGGCCTTGGTTTTCTTCATCTATTTTGATAGGTTTATAAGTTTTGATAAGCAGTTAATATTTTATAATTTTTTTAAAAGTTCAACAGTTGGCTTTGGCTGAGGAGCAGTTAATGGCTTTAGGATAAATTGATGGGCTCAATGGCTTCAGGTAATTGAGAGATGTTAGTTAATTTGACAGGCTTAATTTGTTTTAGTTGAGTAGTTAGTAATTTTATAATAATTCAATAGAATTTGATATTTTTTATTTTTTCAATAACATCTATATTCATAAAAATAATTGATCAAAATATTTGATAAACTATAAACTACAAAAAAGTCTGGGTAAAACTGGGTATCAACAAAAATAAATCTAAAGTTCTTAATACAAAAATATCTTTTTTTTATGTGCTTATGTAGGACTATCCCAACTACCCATGCTTTGCTACAGAGTTTATAGCTTACCAGATAATTCTATTCTATTCTTGTCAACCCACCTCAAATATAAGGATAATTCTATTCTTTATGTTAGATGTTATATAATGGTGTTAACTAAAAATTCTCAGGTTTAATTAAACAGCAATTTGAATTATTTTTATTATTAGAATATATATTATAATAGATATCAATACTACCTGCATTGCTCAGGTTTAATGAAGAAATGATTTTTATTGAGTGTCTTAGAATGTATCACATTGATTAAGTAAGTAAAGTAAATGATAAGAAGATTGACCTTGGAATTGTACCTGCAACTGTGCGTTGACCTTAAAGTTAATTGTTAAGCATTTATTACTTTTTTGTTTTTGTTTAGCATTTTGGTGAATTATTCAATATTTGACAATTATCAACAACTCAGCTAAATAGATTGATCCTATCAGACTCAATGATTTAAGATGCCATTCAGTCAATATTGATGTTTATTAAAGAGATGCATTATCTTATGAACAAACAAACCAAAAAATCACTAAACTTGTCACAAGCAAATTATAAAGTTGGAAATGGTAATAATCTATTCTTTTAATATATTAAATTTAATTTTAGGTATATATAAGATCAAAAAGAATAAGTTTCTAATTATAGATAAATCAATTTTGCTGCGCATTTTGGTATTCATCCAATTTAAAAGTTTTCAGGTTTTAATTAAATAGTTGGTAGGTTAGTCTTTTTTCAGAAGAATAATTAGTTTTTGTTAAGTAGTAATTGTGTTTTTTAATTTTTTTAAAGGGATAAATGGTTTGGGCAAGTGATTGGATTAGTTAATTTTTCAGGCTTAGTTATATTGGCTTAGTGGTTAGAGATTGATATATTTGATTGATTTAAACATTTCTGAACTTATTTATGACTATTAAAGAATTTTAAAAAAAACTAAAATAATTTAAAATTATTTGGTAATTTAAAAGCTACCACAAGCAAAGCTAGATAGAATGAAAAACTGACAAAAATGAGGCTAAATTTTGAATATATTTTTTGTCTGTGTTTATACAAGGTATAACCATCTAGTACTAAAAAAATTTATACAAGGTATACTATCTCATTAACAAATGAGTTAAAAATCTCCAGACTTACCACAAATATTTTGTAAATTTTGGGAATAGTGGTAGGATCATTAGATAAAATATTATGATAATTTTAATATGAGATACATATAAGGTTAAAAATAAGATTCTAATGGTAGTTATATTTTATATAAACTGACCTTTTGTAATTTTTTTGATAGTCCATAGTTTTTGATAAGTGATTGGTGGGTTTTGTTGTTTTTAAGTTCTACAATTGGTTTTGGCTGAGTGATTTGTGGTTTTTGGTTAAACAATGGGCTTAATAGTTTCAGATAAAAGGTTGATGGCTTAGTTATTTGGTAGCTTTAATTGGTTTTAGGTGAGCGGTTGATGATTTTTTGTTAATCAAAAAGTTTGTTTATCTTGTTAAATAGTTAATAATTCTATTACTTTAGAAATTTATTGAACTTAGTCAAGTGGTTGGAGGTTAAAATTTATAATAGGTTTAATGGTTTATGAACAACTGATGGCCATCTATCAATGTAAACCTAAACCAATTGATTAAAATCATCTGTTAAATTGTAACCCAAACAAAGCTTAGCTACTTTAGTAGTTATAATAAACCAATATATGTATATCAGTCCTATATAAAACTAAAAAATATACCTTTAATAGTATTCATTTCAATTTGAAGGGTGGTTAGCCTAGCAGGGTAATTCTTCTTTCAGTCTAGTGCAGGTTTTGTTTAAACACAGGTTCAAGCTCTGTACTGGCTAGAAAAAATATTAGTGTGGTATTTGTCCCAAGGGTAACCCACCTCAATTACAATACATAAAAAATTGGCCAAGTGTTTTGGTACTCATTTTACTCTATTAGTTCATAGGTTTTGATAAGCAGTTGGTAGTTTTTTGCTCCTTGTAAGTTCAACAATTGTTTTATGTGGAGCAGCAGTTGGAGTTTTTTTTGGTTAATTCAATGGGCACAATAGTTTCAGGTAAGTGATTTATGGTTTAGTTAATTTGGCAGGCTTAATTAATTTTGGCTAAGTGGTTAGAGGTTGGAATATTTGATAGGTTTAGTGGTTTCAGAGCTTATTATAAGCTATCTACCAATAAAACTAAAATAATTTATAATCTTCTGAAAATTTATTTATTTACTAGAGGTGGGATGACCTTAGGATGATACCACACCAAATTAATGTGGGAAATTGAATTAATGGGAAATGAGGATAAATTCCAGTAAACCTCCATGCATGGCGTTCTGATAGGCCAGGAACTCCATGGACCACCTTGCTATTCAATATCTTAGCTCAGAACATTGGTGCGCAACAACACAGTCATAAATTGTCCCCTATCAAAAGTTTATCTACTAGGATCAAACTCAGGAGGCACATATGTCAAATCATAAACCCACAATTAAAGCTGGGTAAAATAGGATACTGTTGAACATTCAGCAAAAAATTTAATATAAAAATATTGTGTATGTGCTTATATAGGATGCGCTATCTCATTAACAAAAGGAACAAAAATCTCCATACTTGGTACAGATATTCTATAAACTTTGGGAATAGTAATAGGGTATTTTATAAAAAAGATGAAGATAATTTGAATATGAGCTATACATAAGAATCATAAAAGAATTTTAATAGAAGATTATATATTATATTAGCGGAGTTACCCGTGCTTTGCTACGGTGTCTATAGAATTTCAGGTGATTCGAATTGATTAATTTAGATTTTATATATAGTTAAGCAATAATTACTCGGCTAAATCTAATTGCTCAATCGAAGCAACCAAAAAGACCAACCACTCAGCTAAAACTAACTGAACTTATCAAATCAACCAATAACTAATCACCTCCAAAGCTAAACTGTATCCTATCGATTCGCCCAAAAACCATCAACCACTCGGCTAAATAAAATAAACTTATCAAATCAATCAGATTCTAAATTATTTTAGCTTTTATATTGGTAGATAGCTATCAATAAGTTCAGAAACAATTAAACCTATTAAAAATTCCAACCTCCAACCACTTAGCTAAAATCAATTAAGTCTGCCAAATTAATAAAACCATCAATCTCTTATCTGAAACTATTGAGCTTATCGAATCAACCAAAAAATAAACCACCACTCAGCAAAAACTATTATTGAACTTACAAAACAGCCAAAAACTGCCAACTAAATATCAAAGCCTATGAAACTATTGAATTAAATGAATATGAAAATACACAGCCAAATTGCTATATAATTACCATTAGAAATATGCGTTCTAGATCTTATATAGAACTGATGTTTAAATTTATATGATTATATTAAACAATTACATATTAGCATTCTGTTCCCAAACTTTATAGAATACTTGTGCCAAGTTTGGTGATTTTTGGTTATTTTCGAGATAATGCATCTATATAAACAAATTAACATACTGATTCTTTTGTAAATAAAATTTAAGATTAATTCTTGTTGATACTCAGTTTAACACAGATTTGTTTGTGGGCTTAAAGTTCATCTGATAATCTCATAATTTTTATATTTGTAGATGGTTATCAATAAAATTAAGTAATCAAATTATATTGAATCAATATAAAATTTTCAACCATTCAGCCATACCCAATTAAACCTATCGAATTAACTAAACCACTAAACCACTTAGCTAAAACCATTAGATTAAAAATCAACCAATCACCAACCGCTTCATAAACCAAAACTAAATGTATCGAAACAACCAAAATCACACATCGATGAATCCCCCCTTGGGTTGGGACCATCTAGTACTAAAAAAAAGAAACAACCAAAATCACAACTACTTACCAAAACCAATCAACTTTATTAAATCAACTAATCACTAACTCTATTTAAACCGTTAAGCTTATTAATCAACACAAACCCACCAACTGTTCGCCAAAACTATTTAAACTATAATCAACTGAATATCAAACTTCTCGGCCGTAACAATATACCGATTTCCATTAAGAACATATAAAATTTTCACTTGTTACATATAAAACTTTTTATTTTACTATGAAAATTAAAAATCAGGCTTCAAGGTGCACACGGACCCCCTCCCATCCACCTATAGCCAAATTTTCAGAGCTCTACATGCTCTAGTTTTGGCTGGGCATCGTGCACATACACATTTGCTTTTATATATATAGATTACACCAAGGTTCGAACAACTGACCTTTTATAGTGTTGAAGTTTAGAGCCAAAAGCTGAGCCAATTATGCTAGATTTTTTTTAAAACTCCATACTTTATTAAATAAATTTAAGGGAAAGTAAGAGGGGAGGGTGGAATACAGGCAATTCAGCTGAGGGTAAAAAAGACCAGGGATTTGGGCCACTAGAGTTCTAGCACCTCTGACCATTGCTGATTGGCAATTGCCATTACTAGCCACAGTTCTAGCAGCGGTGGGCTTACAAGCCATACTATTCTCAGATGATTAGTAGCTTCATTGCATGCAATGAGCGATCCAGCAGGGAAAGCCAAATGCATGGCCTTATAACACCCGGGGATTATGTGCAAGAACTTTGAGATCTGGTGGAGCTGATCAGAGATAATCCAAATGGTCTTCAATACCAAACCTCCATGATGGGGGTGCTCATTGCTCATAACCTTGGTGATGAGTGCACAGTGAATTACCCATACAAAATAATAGTAAATGAAGGCTTGTAGTTGGATTGGAGCCATTCTCAGGGTTTTCATAAAGAACAGGTCCTGCGATGGATATATACCCAGAGGCAAATGATCACCTTGATAGGATATATCATATCATGGACCAGTATTTTTTGAACACGGTGCATTCATAATAGCAATATACTATATCTGCTTCCGGTTCAGTATATATGGGGCATTCTTTGTGCTGGTAATCTGGCCCGCTGTGCTTTCCCAATTTGAATACCCAATTAAGGATCTGCCATGTTACCGACTGCTGTTTAGCTGTAACCAAGTGGGTGTTCAGGCCCAAAATCAACTCCTTTGTTGAGTAGTTGGTGTCATAGCCTTCATTAGTCCAGTCATTAAGGATTCATGGGTGGGTGGGTGGATTGCACCCCAGTTTCAGGAGTGGATTCCTATATTCTATCAGCATCAATTTGTACCTAATTCTGATTGACTTGGTTGCATATTCATTGGCAATTTAGTTATGTTCCTCCCATCTTGTTGCAGTAATTATTGCAGAATTATGTGCTTTGACATCCCTTTGAATTTGGTCAGCCTCTCAGTCTGATTTTTTGAATGACCACCCACCCTAGTACATGGCCCAATTTCAGAGTCACCAGTAGTGTGAGACTCCTTTTTGTGAGGTTATCTTCAGGTGGTTCACCATCCATTTGCATAATGATCAGGGGGAGACTGGCTCTTGGAGGCCTTGATCCCTTGCCCAGTTCACACCCCATGCTAGAGTCAGGCAGTGCATGTGCATCTGTGTTAGCTTCAGAAATAACTTCCCCCATATGCTCCAGGTATGAGATTTGAAGTCCAGTAGGCCCATGCCTCCTTTGTTCTTTGGTTTTGACAGGGCTTCTAGTGGAATTGGTGCCACCTTTGCCTTGAACCACAGAAAAGTTTGGAGCATTGATCTGATTTTCTTCTCTAGGTTCAGGCTCATTGGCAGCATGTGAGCAACATACCATAGCTTCAAGAAGATGAAGAAGTTTATTGCCTGCACTTTCTCCTCAAGGCATAGTCTGGTGCTTTTCCAGAATGACATTTGGAATTATAAGCTCATCAATACTTCTTATTCAGTCTCCAGTACAGCTGGTCCCTTGTTGTTGAAGAGTATCCCAAGGTATTAGACTGTCTGGGAGCTCATAATCAGCGTTGTGTCAGTTGGCGGGCTGAGAGCTGATTATGCTAGAGGAGGTATTTTTAAAATCAATTGGACTTTTGATTCAAAGGTTTGATTTAGATAAGCTTTTTAAATATCTGAAAAACACTAACCACTTAACAAAACCATTTAAAACATCAAATCAGCTGAATATCAAACTGCTCAACTGTAACAATATAGTGAATACCATCATGTATATATAGGGTTTTCACTTTTTACATATAAAGCTTTTTATTTTACTATATTTTTCCCATTTTTAATAGTTATTCTGCTATTTGGGGTGAAGACAAATCCAACAAATCAAAGATCATAAAAATTGGTCCAGCTGTTCTTGAGTTATAAATGGTGTAACTAACATGACTTTGTTTTATATATATAGATTTGGATGAGCTTTTTTGCATTATTTATTTAAATTGATAAAATTAGAGTTTTTGATAAGTGTTTGGCAGTTTTTGTTATTTTTTAATACTCACCAATAGATTTTGGCTGAGTAATTTGTGGTTTTTGGTTAAGCAAAGCCCTCAAGATGCTTTAAGTTAAAGGTTGATGACTTAGTTTATTTTGATATTTTTAAGTGGTTTTAGGTGAGTGGTTAATGGGTTTTTTTTGTTAATTTGATAGTTTAATTGTCTTTTGTCAAATTGGTTGATAAATTTGATGATTTATTAGATATATTTGACCTTGGTCAATAGTTGGTGTTGAATAATTCAATAGGGCTATTGGTTTTATGAACTGACAGGGCTTTTGGGCCAATTTGTATATTGTTCATTGATCTTTGCATTCATCTCAAGCCAACTTGTATCTTTTTTATTTGATTTTTTCATTCATTATAAGCCAATTTGTAATCATTTTATTAACTTTAATAAATATAATTTAAAACAAAAAAGCCCATTTGTGACCATAAAAATACTAATAAAAATAATATAAAATGCCTGTTATGGATGTAAAAAATGATACAATTATATAAATTTTCTGAAATGTATGTGAAAGTTAATTAGACATACAATTTAGCTCATATTAAATGTAAATTGGTCTGTAAAATCTGTTTTGATAGTTATCTACTAATATAAAAAACTAAAACAATTGGCTAAATCATCTGATAAATTATAAACTCAAACAAAGCTGGGTTGCTTGGCTAGTAATAGATAAAAATCATTGTATGTATTAAAACATATGTATAAGACATTATCTCATTAGAAAACAACCAAAAATCACCAAACTTGGCACATATACCTTATTTTCTTTGGGAAGATTAATAGAATTTTTTATTCCCTCAACACATTATGCACCAAAGCCATTCACTGCCTCATAACGAAGTAATACTTGTTTTGAGATTATTGCAGTGTCCTCACCTAACTGGTGCTCACTCTGCAAGGTAGTCACAAAATTTTCTACCTTATTGGTCAATGGCATGCTTCTCTCACCTTCCCACCTGACTTCTCTGCCATTGCCAAGTGCAAAATCCTCACTCTTAAAATGTATTATATATCATGATATTGGACATTATGGGAGTTAAATTGACTATTTGACCTCTTTAACTGAAATGATGTCTAAACCCAAGAAGAAGTTTAAAGGGATTACCTCAATACATTACCCATAGAAATCAATAGTCAGCACAATTCAAATTTGAGCTAATAAAATTTTCAATGTACCAAATAAAGCCAAAGATACCCAAGATAAAATCCTGCCTAATCAAATCAAAGAATCATCAGAAGGTCAGGCAACAACTACTCAAGGTTGCACTCAAGGCAGAAAATTCTATGAACCTGAAAAAGGGTAGAATCAGGAAGCTGACAAGTGATCTGCAAGGAGAGTGTCTATAGCTCTCCCGTTTTAAGAGATGTGGTGCATAATGCACTGCCACACTGCCAGAAAACTAGTCATTATCAAGATGGTAAACAGGGCACCTCTGAGGATGCCAGAAAAAGGGATCCAGGACAAGGGCGTACAACACTGTATATAGTAGTAGACAACTAATCAACAACAAGACTTTTTTGGACCCCAAAATGGAGTCCATAACCAAATGGAGATTGGTGCGGGAGAGCTTGGGTGCCTCAATCTGGAGGGGCCCAGGGCTGACCAGCAGTGCTCCAGATTTGGTAGATATTTTTGTAAAATTAAAACGACCAATGTTGTTAGAGACCTCCTTGAGGGGGTACAAGCACAGGATTTCCCAAAAAGCCATTTTATTAATGTTAAAATAATGGGGCTTTTTATTAGGAAAGTCAACCAATGAGAAGGTTGGTCTCAAGGAAACAAACTTAATAAATAGGATGAAATAATTAGTGAAAGTGGTGCTAAGCCTAAGTGCACCAATAGGCGCATGCTACCATTGAACTGCATACTGTACCTCAAGATTGACTGAACTTAAGTTATTGATTGTAGACAATGCTGACTAAAATTATAAATTCCAAAAATTTTTGAGTTTTGAAACCCCATTCGCTAAGCAACTGAATTGAACTGTTGTTATTGGTGATATAGCAGGTGCGTTTTAACGCCTTTGCTGTAAAACAAGGCCAAGCATCACGCACATCCCCAGGACCAACCTGGGCATATCTCACCTGCACCCAGCGTTGATCCCGGATATGTCTTAGATTAAGAAGGCCTTTTAACTTGACCCTTCTAGCCTCTTGACGTCCAGCTTTATCCTTACAGTTGGTACCCTCAATCATTTCATTGAGCCATGACATTAACCTCTTGTTCTTTTGGGGCTCCACCCCCTCCAGGTACTTTTGCCAAGAAAAGGTTCTTGTGAGCTGTTGCCAACTTCATTGCAGCAATAGTTTGCTGTAACTTGGGTCCTGCAGTCTTGGTGAAACAAACATAGTAACTTTGATCAGATCCTTGGCTTGGGCACAGTTGCATGCTTGTACCCAACTGTTTTCCGCTGCATCAAATCCCTTCCAGGATACAAGGTACTCAAGCCTTATTCTGACTCTGTGTGAGGCTACAATCTCCACTAATTCCCACTCTGGCGCCCCATCCACGAGATAAGCCTCAGGAGTATCTGGTGGTGCCCTCAAACAACCTTAGCTCGCTTTCATGGAAGACAGCAAAGATCTGGAATGACAAAGGAAGATCCAACTGGGTACAAGGTGTGGCCCATCTTTTTGACAATGCGGTAAGGACCAATCCTCTTTGGCCCCAGCTTTTTGCATGGCTGCTTGATAGGGATGTTTCTATCTTTCAAGATTCATGAGATCTCCTTCCTTGTATGAAGGACTAGCCCATCTCTTCCTGTCCAAATTCTCCTTATAAGCTTGCATAACTGCACCCAAGTTTGTGCTCACCACCTGGTGTACTTTCTTAATCTTTTTTGCATAGTCCACTACTGCTTTTACCTTAGATCCACATTTGGTCTCCATGTTGAAGGCGGCATTGAAGCCATAGTTGGTAAAGAAGAAAGAACAACCAATTGATCATGTTGGGCATTATTGTAGCTAAATTGGGTCACGGGGATATGATAAATACAATCTGACTGGTCCCTAGCAGTGTAACACTGCAGGAACTGTTCCAACACTGGTTTACTTGTTCAGTTTTCACCTTTGATTAAGATGATAGGCAGTTGAATGGCAGGGGCGGATCTGAAGATTCTTACACAACTCTTCCCAAAAGATGGAGGTGAACTGGGGTCTCCAGTCACTAATGATTTCTTGAGGAACCCCATGAAGCGCAAATACATGGGCGACGAAAAGCCTAGCCATTTCAGCGGCAGTTATAGTTGTTCTGCAAGGAATAAAGTGGGCGAACTTTGTAAAGCGGTCCACCACCACCATGATATCATACCCACCTGAAATGGGTAACTCCACAATGAAATCCACTGATAAGGAAGTCCAGGGCCCTTCAGCCTTTAGGACTGGTACCAGAAACCCTGCTAAAGGTTGCTGATTGGGTTTCATCTGATTGCAGATCAGGCACTCTTTGCAGTGCCGCTCTACCTGAACAGGCAAGCCCTTCCAATTGTAAGTGTGTCATATCAACTCCAAGGTTTTTGCTTTCCAAGGATGACCCATGGTGATTCCATCATGATGGTCCTGGATGATCTCCAGGCGCAGTGGTCCAGCAGGAACCCATAGGCGTCCCTGAAACCACACCATCTCATCCTTCACGTGATAACCCCTGGATAAGTCCTCCTGATTCAAAGCACTCTTAGCGAGAACAATAGCATATTTGGGTGATAACGGCTGAGAAAGAACTACCTTCCTAAACATGCTATATTCCGCTGCATTTTCCAAAGGCATGAGTGTTGGCGTATGTACCGTGGACTTAGGAAGTTGAGGCAGAATCATACTTGGGGGAATCATCAACTGAGTGTTGTGAATCTCTACCTCCTTTGGATTGGGAGCCAAAGCAGGGTTGCGGCTCAAAGCATCCACCAAACCATTCTCCTTGCTCTTGGTGAACTCATAGGAAAATGTAAATAGGGCAAGGGTTTCATGCCAACGGGTCTGACGTGGTGTTAAAACATGTGGAGCTTGGTAGTACAACAGGGCTCAGTGGTCAGTGTGTACCCAGAATGGTTGGGAAGAGCCATGTAAGTGATGACGCCAATAAATCAGCGCCTCCACCATTGCTAATACTCCTTGTCATATACGGCGTAGTTTAACTCATGCAGGGACATTTTCCTGGAAAAGTATCCCACAGGATGCTCAGACCCATCTTCACCCACCTGTAACAGGGCAGCCGCAATGGCAAAGTTGGAAGCATCTGAGGACACAATGAACTCCTTTGCAAGATCAACATTAACAAGGTGCACTTCACCGCTTGAAACGCATCCTCCAAAATGGAAGACCACTGAAGCACCTTGGCCCCGCTGGCCTTATATAAGGGGCTGCCACCTCGAGAGACTGGGTGTGAACTTCTTGAGGAACGTACATGTCCCCAAAAAGCTCCTCAATTCCTTGACAGAGGTGGGGGTAGGCCATTCACAGGTAGCCTTTTCCTTGTCTGGAGTTATCATATGGCCCAGGTCAAAAACGACGTTGCCCAAAAAAGTAACCTGGGACTTGAAAAATTCACACTTGCTAAACTTGAGGGTAAGGCAAGCGGCCCTCAATCTCTCCACTACTTGTCAAAGGTGTACTGCATGTGACTCATGATCGGGGGAAAACACCAGAATGTCATCCATGTAGGCAACCGCACATACCCCCAACAAGTCTCCCAATGCAGCATCAATGCGGCGTTGAAAGATGACAGGGGCATTCTTAAGCCCAAAGGGCATAACCCAGAACTGGAAAATTCCTTTTCTGGTACAGAATGTGGTTAACCATTCCTGGCCCTTCTTTATCCAGATTTGATTGAACGCATTGAGGCAATCCAGCTTGGAGAAGACCTTTGCCTTCTCCACATAGCGCGCAATCTGGGAATCTAAAGGGATGGGATGGAGGTTGGGTACAGTCACACTGTTTAAGTTCCCATAATCAACACATGGATGTAAAGTTCCATCTTCCTTCTCCACAAAGAGCAGTGGGGAGCAAACTGGGGAGGTACGCTGAAAGATGGCACCTTTAGGCAACTGCTCCTTCACCCATACATCTAAAACCTCTTCCTCCCGGACAGTCAATGGGTATATGGGAGAAGAAATATGCACCAGATCCACAGTAAGTTTAAATTCACAATCAAACTTGGAATGTTCTGGTAGCGTACTAGCTGAAGCCGCATCAAAAGAAGATGCCAACTCCTCCAAACAGGAAGGTAAGGAAAATCCCACAGTGGGCTTCAGCAAAGGGGAAAGATATGAACTGGGAACATTGGGCCAATGGGGTAATTTTCTCAGGGCGTTATCCTCAGACAAAGGAACAATCAACTGGTGACCATTTGTTATAGACAAGGATAGAGCGTTTTCTTTCAAATCTGTTCTGACGTCAAACTTTCGCCACCACTCAACACCCAAAATGATGGGAAACAAGAGGTTTTTGATAGCTTGAAACTGATCAGACAATAGATAAGAACCTACCTGGAAATTGACTGACTCCATGATGTTCAGTGTGGGAATACCTTGAGATTCTCCACCCCTAACCATACCACCTGGTGAGTAACTCAACTCAAGGTAGTCAGCAAGGTTTTGGTCAATAAAATTATTTGAAGCAGAAGTATCCACAAAAGTAGTTGTGCTGAATTTTCCATAAGAGGATGTAAGGGTAGCAGTCAAAAATAAGTATCCAGAATAGGATTTATTCAACGCAGAAAACGCCATCAACTCACCAGAAAATTCTTCCTCTGGCTTGAACAAGCCATCAGGGTATGTTTTGGAATTATAGAAGGGGGAAGGATAGTGGGCCACTCTTACTACTGAGGCCACATATCCTACCACACCTTCTGCAGGTGCATATACATCCTTATATTTGTGACAAAGTTCCTTTTCCACTTCCTGAGAGCCCCTAATCATGGTAGGGGTCAAACGAGGGTTCTCAGGAGTAATCTGATATACTGCGATGGAGTCCTCATCCAGACCATAAGAGCAAATAAACGGTTCAGTTTGGGATAAATCGTTTGCATTATAAAACGCGTTTTTTCAGTTCTAATGAACCCATACTCACTCCAAGGGTTTGAGGGGTGCATTGCTATCCAAGGCCATCACCCCCAAGCCTTGAGCTGATGCCTCAGCATGCACCTCAGAAACATGTTGGGAAGAGAAAACAATAACAGAATCCTTTTTTTGCTAAATTCAGATTTGGACTCTCTGATGTTCCCAAATTTCCACCGAGATGGGGAGGAAATCAGTGGAAAGCATCTCACGTTTCAAGGAAAAATCACTAGTTGTGGAAGCGTTATTTATAGGGATGATCATGGGTGACATCATCGTGAAAGAATCATCTGAAACCTTTACTTCCTTCTTGGGGATAGACCCCTGTACAGTTCAAATTTAAGAAGGAGTTGAAGGATTAGAAGGATAAGATTCCTTCATTTTAAGAAGCGCGCGTGACTTTTTGGTTCCCATATTTATATGGTTCAATCCGATGACAGCCCAATTACCTAGCCCCTTCTGGGTTGGGGTGGGGAGACTACCCAAAAGGGTTTTGAGAAGATGATTGCAAAAAGTCTGAGACCACCAGGTGCAAGCAAGAAGGGTGGACACTTTCCAATTTGTAGTTGCAAAAATAATGCTGAGACGTATAAATATAAAACCTAATGAAAAACTATGGTGAGCACCATCATGGCAGTGATAAATGGCCAGCATACCTAATTTACTAATATTGGAAGTCCAACATGGATAATTCATATGCTCATATAATAGAAGGGTTGGTTGACTAATGTCAAAAGAGTGTCTGTAACTCTCTCATTCCCAGCAAGGTGATGTGGGATGCAAACCCACATTGCTAAGGAACTATCCATTAATAAAAAGGGTAAGAAGACACCTCAAATGGTGTCTGTGCCAATGGTACCCCAGGCAAGGGTGTAGAATGCAAAATATAAGATCAGGTATGTTAGGAACATAACAGCTTGAGTGGACCCCAGAGGGGAGTCCATAATCAAGTGTAGTTTGGCGTCCAGGAGCTTGGGTGCCTCAATCTGGAGGGGACCTGGGCAGCCCAAGGGAGCACCTGGGATTTTGGTGTATTGCAATAGAAGTTAGTGGTCCACATAGTTGGAGACCTCCATGAAGAGGTCCGCCACCAAGTTAGCCCAAGGAACCATAAGTTAAACATAAAAAACGGGTATTTTATTTAAAGGAAGTCGACCAACAAGGAATGTTGGTTGCAAAAACATATTTAAAATGTGCCAGGGAAATTTTGGGTTCTGCGGAAATGCGCCCAAGCCTTGACGCTCCAATAAACAGATGCTTCCATTCGTTTTGGTAAAATACACTGAAAGTGCCTTCACTCGAGTAATTGATTGAAGCCTTATTTTATAGAAGTCAAAATTTCATAGCTGGAGAGGGACTTGAACCCTTGCTCTCCAACCAAGCAAATTGAACCATCTTCATTTAAAATGTAAATTGTTTGTTTCAAAGCCTGGGCTGAGATAAGAGGCTGGGCGTTTTGCACCCCATTAGTATCAACCTGGGCATGCTTGGCTTGCACCCAGCGTTGATCTAAGGTGTGTTTCAGGTCAGGGAGAGCCTGAAGCTTCATCTTCTGGTCCTCCTGTCGCCCAGCCTTATCCCTAGCATCAGCGCCTACTATTATGTCATCCAACCATGACACACATGGACCAAGGGGATCTTCAGAGGGAGCGCTGTTACCCAGCGCTTGTCTACCACATGGTCTAGGTCATCCTGGGTGACGAGGGGTACAGCCACCCTCTTCAAACCCTTCTTATTTGAGAATGGAAAAATTGCCCAATACACGCAAAGGGGATGTACCCATGGACTTACAGGGGGAATAATTGGTGGAAGTGGTGCTAAGCATAAGTGCATCAATAGGCGCATACTATCATTGGCTTGGGTACTCTAGTTTTAGATTGACCAGATTTAGAAATATGAAAAATTGAATGTGTATTGAAACCCATTTGCTGCACAACTGAAATGAACTGTTGTTATTGGTGATATAGCTGGTGCATTTTAATGACCTTGCTGTAATGCAAGGCAGAGCAATATGCACATCCCCAAAACCAACTTGGGCATATCTTTCCTGTACCCAGCGTTGGTCAGGGTCTGTATTAGGTCAGGAACACCTTGAAATCTTACCCTTTTGGACTCCTGACGACAGATTTATCCTTACAGTTGGTAACCTCAATCATGTCATTAAGAAATGAATGATCAATCTAAGTGACCCTCAGTCTCATCTGACTTGGGTATTCAACTCACACTTTTGCCCTATCAAAAATTTAATAAATGCATTATATCTTCTGGAATGCACTTCCTGACCAAGAGCCTCTCTTTTGGATTTCACCCTTCAATGCTTTTATTAATCCTTCTCCTTTTGTAATTTATAATAATATATAACATATAATAATCCTTCTTTTATACTATATCAAAAATTCACTATTAATTCTATATCTCATTTATGGTGATTGACTCCCCAAAAAGTTCATTTTGATATACTTACTGCCATGGATGATGCCTCAAACAGTTCAATGGATCATTCCTCAATAAGTGAAATGTCTAGAGTTCAACCCCAAACTGGTGGAGGCACAGATGACCAACCCAGTGCAAATGAGGATGAATATCCCAATCTATAGAATTGAGTGAGTCAAAATAATTTTCACCAATGCTGCAGTGATGTCATGCAAAATAATTATCATCTAGGTAATCCAGAGGTATAAGTTAACTAAGATGATGTTGTTGCCAACAATCAGTATGAAAATAACTCCCTTTTATAAATTTGTTGGCTGAAATTTTTGCATTCCACTGATAACGCAATGATGACTTGACTAAAGTAACTGATGGGCATTATTGAAGGTTGAAGTTCAGTATTACTCAATCTGGAAGTCAACAATTTTTGATAGTCACTCAAAAATTTACAATGTAAAATACATCATAGGAGCAGCTTTGCTCAAACCTGATGTCAAGCAGCATATTACTGGATTTTACAATAAAACACTTATAGAATAATATACAAAAGCCAAAACCTAGAAGCAGGGACTAATGAAAGGATCCTGGACATACAGTGTCATGGAAAGCAGAATACAGGTGGTTGCAATTGGAAAGGCGCATGTAAAAGGTGCCAAAAGAGGATAATTTGTCCAAGGAGGAAAGCAACATCCCAAGTTATCTCTTTGTTGCTTAAAATTTTTTGTAGCAAAACGCAGGCCAAACTAAAGCAAAGAACAGGTATAAAAGTCCCTGAGAGTTGGAAATTGTGGAGGCATTGCGGCGAAAAGTGGCAAATATGACATGGTGGAGATGGCAGAAAATGCCGCAACATGGGGAAGTTTTTCACCATAGGGGGATTTGAACAAGAGCTTGATTCAAATCTTGTAAATCACAGTACTGTTTAACCAAATTTTTTATAAGAGATATTCTTTTTAGTATAGGAAACTAATGCAAATTATCCCATAACTTTATTTATAGTTATTTTTGTATCTGAGAAATGAAAGAGCATTTCTCAGATAGGGTATGAATATAAAGGGAGGTTTTGCAATAGTTTCAAAATGATTAACAAAAACTGATCCAAGCCAAAAAGTTTTTGCCTTTTAGCAAAATCAAATCTAGAAAATCAGTTAAATTAAAAAACTTTGTATAAGCTTATTTTCTATATTTCTGAGCAACTTTTTGCCTAATTTTTGTGCCACTATGGTGATAGTTTCCTTCAGCGCTGACTAGCAAAGTCAGAAACCATTTATGGTCAATGACCTTATAGAGGTCATTGGTGTCCCTCAAGGGCTCTGGCCTTAACTACATGGGCTTCTTGTTCTTAGCTTTGGTAGGGCGTTCTGCACCAGATAAAATGTTACTAACTGTGACATTACCCTCTACTCTTGGATGGGTTTCTACACCGCCTAAGGGAACGTTAGTCAAGGCAAAGTTCTTGTGGGGAGTTGACAGCTTTATGGAGGCCAAGTAGGCTTGAGTGGCAGGACCCACAGCATCGGGGGAAGTTAGAATGAAGTCACAAATTAGGTCCTGAGCATTGTATCAGTACATATGCGATATCCAGATGTTCTCAGTTTCATTGTAACCTTTTAGGACACCAATTACTAGAGGTGACGTCAGGATAAGCAAAGTGCAAGAGAAGCATCAATCTCATAATGGGTTCGCCATCTACTAATACAGGATCAGGGTGGGATGGCATGGGACCCTCAATGGGGGTCAGGAGGCACTCATGAAGGGTGCTAAACATGTTGATGGGAGGGGGTAGATCAACTTGGTAAGCTGATGGGCGACCTTCCTGATGATTTTAAAGTTCTAACACGCTTTGAGCCTAACTTATGGCAGGGCTGCTCCTAGTGAAGGTTCTCAGCATTGACCATGACCAAGTCGCCTGGCTTGTATTCAGGGCCTTCGCAGTTCTAGCGGTCAGCATAAGCTTTGTAGATCCTCACAACAATGACAAGATAATCCTTTACTTCCTGGTTTATACGCTGAGTTCTTTGGAGCTTATTGGCAGCAATGAATGTGGACTCAATCCATGGACTCAGGTTGAAGCTGGGGTTGTAAACATAGTTTGTGAAAAGGGGGACGCGCCTGTTGAGGTATAAGTAAGGTTATTATAGGCAAATTACACTAGCAGAAGGTGAGAGGCCCAATTATTTTGTTCAGCATTGGAATAACTACGCAAGATTTGCTATAAACTTTGGTTCATCCTCTCTTTTAATATGACTGAGGATGAGAGGCTGTGGAGTGGCAGGGGAGTATCCCTTAGATGAACAATAATGCTTCCCAGAACAGTGCAGTGAATTGCAGGATGCAATCGCAGACAATTTCCTTAGGATGTCATGTAGGCAAAAGATGTGGTCCACAAAGAGGCAGCCAGTCTGGATGGAGGTGCTTGTGGTATCACTCATGATGAAATGGCCATCTTGGTAAAGTGGTCCACCATAACCATTAGCGCATCATAACCCTAGAACAAGGGGATTTAATGATGAAATCAACAAGCATTAAGTCCAGAAGCATCCCACAGCTTGGAGAGGGACAAGCAGTCCAGCGCTCTTCAGGTGACTAGGTTTTAACAGTTGCACATCAGACAGGAATTCATGAATTGGACACACCAGTGGCGATGCCTTTCCAACTATAGGAGCAGTGGACCAAATCAAGCATCATACCCTTTCAAGGATGGCCAGCAGTTATATGATTGTGAGCTTCACGGATCAACTTCTCTCTCAGGGGTCCTGGTGGTACCCGCCACTTGCCCTGATGAAGGATGAACCCATCCATCAACTGGTAACCTTTGTCCAGGGGTTCATCATTTCTCTAGCAGCCTCGCTTGATCTTGCCCTAGTCAGCTTACAGGGGCTATAACAGGCTTATGAGAGCATGGTTTTTAGTCTCTCATTACTGAGGCTCCATTATAAGCAGAGCAGATGGTGTTTTCCAAAGGGCTCTCCTTTACCTGTTCTGGTTTAATTAAGGACTGGGTATAAAGGTGTCAACTAGTACAGGATCAGAGCAAAGTCAGGGCTCTATGATAGGCCATCTGGCAACAGGTTTTGGGTACCCCTGTTGAAGACATATTAGAATTTGAACGCTGAAATAATTTCCAAACATTGGGACTATCAAAGGGACAGCTTCTGGGGGATGAAGTAGTAAATAACGCCTTGTTGTCAGTGCAGACACCAAAGAGCCACTTAGAATCATGAAAATGGTGGAGCTAGTGCTATACAGCCTCAACAACAGCAATGAGTTCCTTATCATAGATATTATAGTTGAGCTGCACAGGGTCTTATTTTAAAAATAGGCTATGTGCCGTTCCACACCGTACTCCCTTGCCTATAGCAGAGAAGCTACAAAAACAAAATTGGAGGCATCAGTTGCAGCAATAAAGAGATAACTGGGATCTACATGTGCTATTTTGGGCTAGACAAAATTATGAAATTAATGGTATGTAACGCGCCATTTCATTCTGCAGTCCAAATAAAACCTTTTTTCAGCTGGAATGTAAAGAGGGGTGACAACATCTGAGAGCGGGGGTGAGCTTATTAAGAAAGTCACACATTCCAAGGAAGCTGCGTAACTCTGTGAGAGATGAGGGATTATCCCAAATCGCGGATGGCTGCTTCTTTATATGGGGTGATATGTGGCCATAGGAAAGGATAATGTTTCTAAGAGCTCTACTTTGGGTTGGAAGAACTCACACTCGCTAGCTTAATACTAAAGTTTGCTTGTGCTAGCTACTCCATGACAGATATCAGGTGTCAGGCATGCAATTATGCATCTGGGAATAATACTAATATGTCATCCATTCATTCTATTGCGCAGGTTCCCATAAGGTCCCCCAGGATAGCATTAATAACCCTCTGAAAAAAAGAAGGAGCGTTCTTCAAACCAAAAGGCATGACACTAAACTGGTAGATGCTTCCAGGTACAAAAAGCAGTCATACATTATGGTCTTACTCTATACAAATCTTGTTGAAGGCGTCAAGGCAATCCAGCTTGATGAACACCCTATATTTCACCATGTAGCAGGCTATCCGCTGCTCCAAGGGGAGTGTATGGGGTTAGGTACTTCCACATCATTCATATTGCCATAATCAACGCAGGGATAGAGGAAACCATCTGATTTCTCCACAAATTGAAGAGGGAGCACGCCAGCAAAAAATTTAGAAGATTTGACCCTTAGAGATCATATCAATAACCCAAACGTCCAAGGCGGCCACCTCCCTTAAGGACAAAAGATAGGTGGGAGAAAAATTTTGACGGGGTTAATGGTCAACTTGAACTTTTAGTCAAACTTGATGTACTCAGGAAGTGGTAGAGCCTTATAGGGATCAAGGATGTCTTCATAACCTCTTTTCACTATGGCGTGGTAATTGAAGGAGCAGGAGTAACAGTAGGTTGCATAGAGGCTAAGCCTACCTTAGGGGAGGGGCCCCATTTTCTTGGGAGCCTCATGGCACTTTTGGTTAGACAAGGGAAGGTACCCATTACTCTTATAGGTAATTTAGCATGCATAATAGAGTCCGCAAGGTTGGTGAAAATTTAAAATCTTTTCACTAGCCAACACCCAGAATAATAGGATACAAGAGGTTTTTAATTGAAGAGAAGCTATCCACAAAGTGTCTACGCCTACAACATAAGGGATAGGTGATAAAACAAGGTAGTTGGGAATGTCTTGAGATGCACTTTTTTACAAACTGACCAAACCCTAAGGGAAGGTCCAGGGCTTCCGCAAGCTTTTGACGGATGAAGTTCTCAGTAACGCCAGTGTACACTAAAGTAAGCGCTTGAAAATCCTCCCAGAAGACTAAAAAGAAGCTTGAAAAATAAGTACAAAGAGGAGGATTATTTTCTATGGAGCCAAGGGACGATAAAATAGCTAAGCCCAGAGGGAAGACTAGGTGAGAATATCCCCAAAGGAATCAACAGAGTATGACTACACATTGCCAGTGAGTTGTCCATGGGTTTGAAGGGAGTGGGATAGAATAACGCTCTAAGCTCAGCAAGGGGAAGATTATTATCAAAGGAAACTACACCAGTAAGAGCTGCCAAGTTTCTGAGGGTCCAGACAAGACGAGTTTGACTTAAAGCATCTTTTCATGGATATCTACTCATTTATAGATAGGGTCCAAAAAGAAAGGTGACTCTGGGGTGATTGGAAAAAGCTTTTCAACTGGACCAACTGCGATGACAGGTTGAGCAGGGGGCATAGGTTCTAAAATGGCAACTGAGGGTCCATAGCTAGAGTAAAGTGAATACTCAGAGCCAAAAGAATTAAACTTACTAAACCCTTCTACTTTTGAGGACTAAAGCAAGGGATACTCCATGGAGTGCAGTGGTGCAGGGCCAGTAGTGAGGAGACCCCCACCTATGACGGAGGTTTCAGATCACCTTCCAGATATCTCACTTATGGTTATAAACGGTACTATGATAGTCCAGTGGGGATATCAAAGGGCTATGTTGGAAGTGTCTATTAAAGCTAGACGCTCAGCAGGATAGGTCTCAATGGGATCCGCTGAATTGACTGGCAACAGGTGACCAAGTTAAGTTTTCTAAGGTCGCAACAGAGATAGATTTTTCACGCTCTAAGATCTGAGGTTCTGCTGTACAATTAGGTTTGACAACGGAGATGGTGTGGGACAGCATGGATGCAAGGATGGAGAACGTCACTGATAAAAAGGAGGGAAGGGTATCTCATATGCCTAGGGAAGCACCAATGTTGTCCAGGGACTTGCAGAGGAGGGTCATTTCAGCTGATCTAGGTTCCAGCCTTAATGCTTTGACTTGGAACAGTTGCAAGTTCTGTGCCATAGTGAGGTCTTTTTGGGCCAAATGTAAAAAGAATTATAGTATTCAAAAAGTGGCAGGGAGAAACTTGAGGGGTTATACAAATGTTTCCATCACTGGGAGGGATTCCAATAGGGATCTATTATTCTCACCAAGTAGAGTAACCATTGTTGAGCTCCCTATGAATTCTCACATAAAAGCAGCTGAAAGATGAAACGTCATCTAAGTCCTTTTTTTGAGACTGATGATGAGCTTTAAGGTTGGACAACGTGTTAAAGGTCTCCTTCTTACATTTTGAGTCATGAGATAAGATTGGGTCAAGCTTACAGTGGCAGGTACTGCACACTGTATAATCTTCTTGAGTGAGGCGAGCCACAAAACACCCTCATCACACCCTTTGAAGAAGGTAACAACCAAGGCTAGCCAGGATACAACACTACCAGCCAATGAACGGTCTCAAAAGGTGATAACTCTGAGAGGGTTGGACTGATTCTAGCCACCCAACAGGAGAAGAAACTTTCAATAAAATCTAGGCTTTTCTCAGATAATGTTACGGAAATTGGAGTACATGAGGTTGTAAGTAGAAAGGCGCCAGGTAAAAAGGTAAAAGAGGGAAAAATGCCCATGAAGGAGAAAGCAACATCCCAAGTTTTCTCAAATTTGTTGGTAAATCCTTTTTTTATCAAATATCAGGCCAAACTGAAGCAAACTATCAGGGATAAAAGTCCCTGAGAGTTGAGAGAGTTTGGGTAGGTACTGAGGTGGAAAGCGGTGAAGTATGACGTGGTGAACTTGGTGGAATAGGTGTGGCATGAGGGCATTTTCACGACAAAGGACAGGGCCAGACCAGAACTTGAAATGAAGTCTGGTTATCACAATAGGGTTTAACCATGGGTTTTTTAATAAATAGATCTTTTAAAGTAGGGGAAATTAAGAACATTATCCTAAAGCTTTAATTAAATTCATCTTTGTTTCTGATAATAACCAGAGCATTTTTTGATTTGGGCGGAGGTGTAAAGGAAAATTTTGTGATGGGCTGAACTTATTAACAAAAACTTTTACATGAAAATTTTTCCCTTCTAGCAAATTGAAATCATATGTTTTTGACCATATTCTGTAACTTTGTATCAGCTTATTTTCCAGATTTTATGTCTAAAGTTTGCCATATTTTCTGCCACTATGGTGCTATTTCTTCCAGTGCTGACTTCCAAAGCCAGAACCTATTGGCAGTCAATAAACTTAGAGATCATTGGTGTCCTTCAAGAGTTTGGCTCTGACTTCAGGAGCTTCTTGTGCTTGGCTTTGGTATCATTATACTCCAGATAAAATGTTACTAACTGTGACATCAAGTCCTTGGAAGGAGTGTTATATCATTCACATTTTTTAAGCCAGGAGACTTGAAGACCAGGTGTTGGATTATAAGTTTTATTTTTCTTGGCTAAAAGTCTTCACTCACGATATAATTCCTTGAGTGGTAAATCCAAATTATATGTTCATCCCTAAATGATTTAGAGGAGGCTTAAATGTCAATGGCAAAAAGAGTAAAGTTTATCTGCCTAGAAACATGAGTTATATAGTAGATCAAGAAGTTTTTCTTGGTAAATCTCTAAGCGTTCTGATCTAAGACTATACTCATTATCAATCTGGGATTCTGTGACAGCTTGTTACATTTGTCAGACAGGATTTGATCTCCACATAAATCAGTTTTGAACCCCAATATTAGGGGGTTGGTGAGTTATATTTGATTGCAAAAGTTGCAGGTGATCCCCTTTACAGAAAGGTCATGTATATAGTCTAAATTACCCCAATAAAATAGGTTCATCTATATTTAAAATTGGGTTTGAGTCTCTTAATCTGACACACAAAAAATTTTTTTTGATTCAGGTAGGAAGCCTGACAAAGCCCCCTCTAGATCTTGGTGCAGGGGGGAACACAGCCAGAGAATTTGGCTGTGTACGCAATTTGCCATGGCGCTCTGAGCAACCTCCACAATTTAGTGTTCATTACATTGGTTATAAATAACTTTGTAGGGCACCAACCAGTTGGCTCCTAATTTTTTATTGTGACCTCCAGTCTGATGATGGTAGAAAAGGACAAAAATTACCTGGTTGATAGGTGTTCAATGTTCATGTTCGTTGTTAAACTGATTAGTTTCTCTATTTGTGATAGCAGGTAAGTTCTCAGAAACCTGATCCTGAAGTATTAGGATCTCATTGGTGATGCTTAACATAGTAACTTTGGGAGTTCAGGAGAAGCTTGATCTAAAATGGGCTGCACTTTAGAAAGCAGCTGAGGATTTCTTCCTTACAATACTTGGAAGGTAGACATCTTAATAATTTGATGATAGCTTATTCTATAGGCCAGAATTACACTATGCAAATATTGGAGACAATGAAGAGGGTCGGTTGTGGCCATTTTTTGGAGAGTTAAAGTTATAGTACCATTCACCTGCTCTATAATTTTATTGGTTGCAGGATGATAGAGTGGAAAATACCTGAGTGGATCCCATCAGTTCAAATAAATCATTCAACAGTGGCGGCCAAAAACTTGACCATTATTGGAAAAATTATGTTTGGGCACCCATGCTGGGTGTAATCTCATTGTATAAAAACATGGCAAGAGCTTTTGTCAAAGCAGAGGGTAGAGATACGGCTTTGATCCGCTTAGTTAAATGGTCCACAGCTAGTAGGAGTAAATGATGACCATTAAAGGCTTAAGGGAGTGGTCCCACAACATCAATACTAATTTTATAGAAGGGTTCACATGGTGGAACTACTGTATTTTTAGGTCTTTAATTAGTTTGTAGCTTGACTTTTACATAACAGGCAGGACTCTATAGATCTTGGATTGAGACAAGCATTCCTTCCCTGTAACATTGAGTATTGGGTCACTGGTAAGTTTTCCAAATTCCACCGCAGCCAACTTGTAGATGTCTCTCCAATATGATGTCAGTTCAAGCTGAGGGTCATATATAGGGAAATTATTTTTGAGCTGTGAGTTTGTTAGTTTGACTTGACTTGGAGAAACGCCGATTCTTTTGCTATTTCTTACTGAAGGGTCAGGGATTTATGTTTCCATAAAATAATTGAGTTGAGAGAAAGTAGAGTCAAACTTCTCAGGTTTGAATAGAGCTAGTAATGGGAGCCTGGATAGGTAATCTGTATTTTGGCGTATATCCCTAGTTGATAATGATGAAATTATCGTAGTTTCAAGTTTTATTGCCCATTGAGCTAATCACCCATAAGGATCCTTCATTTGTTGTAGCCATCACAAGAAAGCCTGATTAATAATTATAGTAAAATCTTTCCCATATAAAATAAGGCTGGAAATTCTTCTTAGCCAGTAGTAACGCCAAGCATTCTCATTCAATAGTGCTTTAGTTGCATACTGCTCTGGTTAGGATTTTAATATAATAGGTTATGGGAAGATAAACTAATTTCTAATTGTGCTGATATAATATAGCACCTGTGGCTTTATCACTAGCAATAGTAAAATGTAGAAAGGGTTTATCAAAGTTAGGATGCATAATTACCAAAGATTGGGAGAGAGTGACGTTTAATAGGTAAAAAAACAGTTGTTGCTCCTTTTTCCATTAGAAGGGTATTCTTTCTCAATAGATATACTAAAGGATTGGAGGTATCGCAAAATGTGAAATAATCTGGTGATAATATCTCACCATTCCTAAAAAAACCTTTACATCATGTAGGGATTTAGGTAGACATCTTATAAATGGCCATAACATTGTCATCCATAAGGAATATTCCAGCTTTACCTACCTTAGTACACAAAAAATCTATTTTTCTCTGGAAAAAGGAGCATTTTGACGGCTTTAGTTTTAGAAAAGCTTAATATAACAACCGGAAATCTTTTCTGAGATGAGCTATGTGCTCAGAAAGGTTTAAAAAATTCCAATATTGTCAAGATAAACCAGCACACAGGATTATTTCAAATCACATAAAAGTCCATCCATAGTGCGTTGGAAGGTGGCAGGGGCACTAAATACCCCTGCAGCATTCAAGTGGGCTAAAATGGTCCTTTTCTTGAAATGAGGGCACATTTTTCACGATCTTTAGGTGACAAATCGATTTGACAATACCCAATGGCAAGGTCCATAGCCAAAAATAGTGGGAACTTGAAATTAAGCATAAGGAATCATCTATATGCATGTAAGTCCCAGGGAACGTCCTCTGGGCATCAATTGGGCGATTTTCCCATTCCCAAGCAAGAAGGTACCAAAGAGGATGGCCATACCCCTCATTACTCAGGGAGATCTCGCTCATGTGGTAAATGAGCGCTGGGTAACAGCCCTTCTGCTTAGGATCCTGCTTCTGTTACCCACACTCTCCTCAGCAGAACTGCTATGATGAATCAGTAAAATCTGTGCCGAGATCACCAAAATGAAATTGATTGTAACTAATTCAAGTGGCAATCATCCCGATGCTTGGATTTTAGAATGGTCAAAAAGGTATGAAGACCGATCTATCAGCCAGAATGCCCAACAGTTGTGATTTGGTTAACATGACAATTGGAAAAATCTCCCCCCTCCCAAATCCATTGGGCATCACCCCCAATAGGCAGATAATAGCATCGGACACCATCAATGAGGTTTTAAATCTTCCTGCTGGCAAATTGGGCATTGCACCTGATGCAATGCCACTGACTGAACAAATGGTCCAGTGACTGAGCATGGGTGGGTTGGGCGTCCTGAACCCGTTTCTAACCAAATGGGCCCACCCCTATGTGGGGTGGCCTTGGGGGATTCCCACTGCTTGTTGGGCCAAACACTGTTGCACCAACCATCAGAAATGTAGCTAAGTCTTGGTTTGGATGTTCAAGGCTGAACTGACAGTGACTCGGCCCACCACCAAATTTTTTGATGTTGGTTCCCAGGGAACTAACCTGCCCATTCCCAAATAATTCGCTGGTTAGGTTGAACTTGTGGGACTCAATCCTGGCTTGTTTTTCCTCCAAATTGACAACTATTTAATCAGTTGCATCGCACTGAGAAAACTGTTGGTTAATTTTTCTTTCTTAATTTTTCCATTAAAAAACCTTCCCCAAAATTTAGTTTTTATATGTTAAAAATTAAGCCACCATATCCGCCAATGCTCTCATACCCCTTGGGGTTAACAGCCATATGCATCTGGTACTTTATTTTGTGCCTATATGAATTATGGCTCACCAGCAGATATTGGTGGAACTCCTTTCCAGTTCCATATTCGTTGTATCAGCAGCAGTGCTTTGGGCATTCTGGTTTGCCGTTTGGGTGCTCTGGCACCCTGGCTGGCAGGCCAGTATATTTCTTACTTGCTGTTCACCTGACAATGTGGCAGTGAATAGCTATCTTTTTGTGTAATATATAATTAAGTCAAAGATAATCCATGACAACATGGTAGCCATCATCCTTCTTCCAAATTAGAAAGAACAAGGAAGACCAAAGAATTTTAGAGAGCACAAGTAACCATGATTTTAACAGTTTCTGTAACTCTAGTGCCACTTGGGCTTTCTGGAATTTAAATTTTCTGTATGGCTAATATAGAATAGAGGATGATCCTTGGTCTCAATTTGGTGAATTACCCCTGCATTTTCCCATAGTCATCTGCTCCCAAGGAAAAGATAATATAATACTCCTCAAGAAGATCTTCAAAATTCTGGCGTTCATTAGGGGTGAGATTATCTCTAATTTACTTTTGACCAGAGCTATTATGGGTAGGAAATTAAAACGCTAAATCTTGCAAAGAGTCAAAAGAATTCACGTCAGCAATATTTTCAATGGGACATGTTTTTATGTAAGCAATAGGGCATACCAAGGGACTTGGAAGGTTTGTTCCACTAGGTTACCTAAAAAGATAGAGATAAATTTCTCATAGGCAGGATTCCAAATCCCAAAGCAGGTCAATTTTTTTATTAAATAGTTCAGGTGTTCAATTAGCTCTAAAACTTGATTAGAAAGGGATGTGAATCTTGACCCGCATATCCACATTGACATGTGAGCCAGAGGGTATCTTGATAGGTTAATGGGCATATAAAGGGATCTTATCTTCTGAGTCCACCACCTCAGGGGATAACTTTATTTTTTTCCTAAGATTTGCTATTTGACTTTACAAGGGGAGGATGGATATTTGAGAAGGCATGTTCATTTTTTGGGGCTCCTTTACTTTTGACTGGGTGTTCAAATATTAACAGGATCCAATACCATTTTAGCAAAAGATATTTTTCTTTATTGTTAATAATGCAGTTTAACTCCCACATCAGTTGGACTCCAATAAGAAAGTTGTAATTGTCATTTTTTAACGCAATAGTGGGAGCAGTAATTAAAAGTTTTCTAAATTAAAGGGGGTAAGGCAGAATACATTCCAATTGCATTAGTTGACAGGTTACTAGCCATCCTATATTCAGCATCCTGAATCAAATTTGGAACCATTTTATTTTCTTATAAGTTAGGAAGATATATCATTAACTGGTGAGCTGATATCACTTATTGCTAGGACTTTAACCTTGTGTACGACTAGATCTACTTGAACTACTAAAGATCTGAGCTGGGAATTAATGGCTAGTAAACTTTTAAAAGGAATTTTGCAAATCAAGTGGATGATTTTGCCACGACCAAGCTTGGGGCTGTTCAATGCTTTTAATGTTTTGTCTGCAAGCGCTTGGCTTTTCATAGAAGCTTTAACTTCCAAAATTCGTTTAGGTAATTGACCAATATAAAAGTAAGAAAGTTGGAGATTTTATTTCCTTGAATAGAAAGAGGTATGTCGACTTCTGAAGGTGCAGCTAACACAAAACATCCTGAAATGCTGGGAATGAAACTAGAGCTAGAACAAAAATCTTGTGGCACTTGATTGTTGCCAGAATAGGGAGCATCCTACCCTATACTGACTGATATTTGAAGTCTTATTTTTCCAGATGCGACAAAAGTTTATAATGTGGTTAGGTTTCTTAAAGAAAGTGAAGAATAATTCAGGTATAGCCTAATTGGGGAGCGTAACTGCTAGTACTTTGGGTTATGACTTATTATTGGTAAAACGAGGTGGCCCAGTGGGTTTATGTAGTTTGTCCTGAATCTCCAGAATGGCTTCTTTAATATGGAGGAGAGACGTCAAGTTAGACAGCAACTCTTTAAGATAAAGTTAAAATTTTTGATTATTTTTAAATGCCAAAACCAATGCAGTTTATAGCACCATATAATATAAGATGATTCCCTTCAACCAACAATTGAGCCTCAAGGTAAAAATCATGGGCAAACTCATTGACGGTATCTCCCCAATTAAGACTTATTCCCAACTAGGGTTTTTTGGTTAGATAAAGTTAAGTTGTCCCAAATTCTTGAAGCAAGGCAGTCTTGGCTTCATTCCAAGTACAACAATGCATTAGATGAGGGACATTGATGTATTAAGACATGTGACTAAAACAATTTGTCAGGTGTTTAAGCCATTAATTGTCAGTGGCTTCTTCCATAGCACTTTTTGTAACAATATAGGAAAGAGAAGGTGCTCCCTTCTCTTAAGATTTCCTTTTATTTGAATGAGGGCTTAAACATACCACTTGGGGGGAGGGGGTTGGAGGACAAATGACATGAACTGACATTAAGCACGCACCTTCACCTAAAGAAGAATTGATACTTGTGAGTATTCTTAAGGATGAAGCAAATGTACTTAACTTTGTAGGCTGTTAATATCTTATGTTACTAAATCTTCTCAATATTGGGTGGCACAAAGAGCTGATTTTGTGGTTATGAGCTGATTTAACTGCCAAATTTCTTTTTTTAAAATGGTAGTGACATCTTTAAGTTCAAATTGGTTTTGATCAGTGACAAACATTCTTTTCTCTAAGCCACGTACCACAGTGAGTAGGGCTGCCAATTTACCAAGGTGTTTATGATGCGCTTATAGAAAAATTTCAGGAAAGAGAGACACTTCACAAGTTATTTATGTTCCTTGGGCGATGCATCCTAATTGGACATCAAGATTTTGAACTTACCAAATTAATGCTTGGAGGCGTTTTTCAGAATTTCTTGGCTCAGAACTAGGTCCAGGAAGTCCCAGTGATCCAAAGAATTCCCATCTACCATCCTGTCCATCATGATCTGGGGCTCCGCGCTCTCCAGGCACTCCTAGTGGCCCTGGAGGATGGAGATTTTTCTGGGCATCGCATACTTCATAAATCATCTTTTCCAACAACTGGAGGCGTTTGTTCACAGAGGTCATAAAGTTATCAACTTGGGTTTTAAATCAAAGTTACAATCTTTGACCTGGCTATGAGTGATGACCTCTAACTGCCTAAAACAATTAGTGAGTTTGATTCAAACA